>BPLR01017784.1:0-153720 GCA_021605095.1 Caerostris extrusa | reverse complement strand
AATATTCGAAAAACTTATTATCTCACATATCTCAAACTCTTGTTCCATCAACTCCGTTCTTCCAGTGGAACAATTCGGTTTTCGTAACAACCATTCCAAGCGTCACCAACTATTGCGAATGACGAACTTAATCACTGAGGGATTCAACTATAAACTCATTGAGGGCGGCGTCTTTCTTGACGTGCAAAAAGCTTTCGACCGATTGTCGCACGATGGATTTATCTATAAAATGATAAATTCAAACTTTCCGTCCTGGATCATTCTACTTATTCATAATTATGTACAAGATAGGACCTTTCAAGTAAGAATCCAGGAGGAATTGCCCACAATGGGTCGCACTCAAGCTGGTACTCCTCAAGGACGCGTACTGAGTCCCATTTTATATTACATCTTCACTTACAGCTTCCCTCAGCATGATAAAATCCCTACCTGCCTATTTGCAGATGAGTCTGCAGATTTAGGGCAGGTTGCATCCATTCGATACGTAATTAAAACGTTTCAGAATTTCCTAGAATCCCCCAGAAGAATAGCTTACTAAATGGATAATTGTATCCAAAACCCAAGTTATAACGTTTCGTAAAGTAAATGCAGTGATAATTTCTATCTTTTCAACGAATCAATAGCCTGGTCAACGCACATTAAATATCTTGGATTAATAATTGATCCAAAAAAAACTAACCTCCCGTTAGCATATCAATAATACGAAAGAAAAATGTTGGGAAAATTTTTTACTTCTGCCTCCCTATCATCAATAGAAAAAGCAAACTCACCCCATCTAACAAAATATTACTCTTCAAACAACTTTTTAAGATCCAATCTTACTTATACAGCCCCAATTTGGGCAAATTGGGGCTGTATAAGTAAGATTGGGCAAAAAAAATCAAGTACAACGAATTCAAAATAAATGCAGATTGATGGCATTGTTATGCAACCGAAGGATAGACTTCATGTAATTTTAAGGTAGGAGTACTCTTTTTTTTTTACCACATTCTATTTCACGATCACTGAATATATAACTTTTTAATTACTTCTATTATTCTGAAATTAATGATTTCCTTTTACTTAATTTTTTTTCAGTTCGTTTTTTAATAATTAAACATAAATAGATAAAAACAAAAACAATAATTCATTATATAATCTAAAAATAAAAGACTCGCATTTTATTTTTAAATTTTTCTTAATAATTCAATGGGCAAAGTACGTATTCTTTTCAGCAAACAAGGACAGGAGTTAGTGGTCGCCATACTGAAACTATTTCACAACCCAAATATATAAACTGTGGACCTATTGGACATCTAGCTGCCTGGAGAGGTCGCCCATTGTTTCCAAAACAGAAACCGAATGCAGCTACGACTATCAACTCGAGATCAATCCGGCAACAAACTACCAACCCGGATGGTTTCCCCAAATACAATCTTTTCTGCTGCCCCACGGCGCTCAAAAAATACACTCATCACTTAAGCTTCCTATCAAGAATGAGCAATGACCATCCTTTAGTGACGTTGTAATTTCTTTTATTATGCAGGAGTTTATCTCCATTTTTTCCAATACAAATTTTAGTATAATATCTCTCGCGCAAAAACTTAAAAACACTCAAAATCAACAGACAAGCTTCAAACAGTTGCAAGATTCAAAATTCCTCTTCCACTGATTAATGGTTACGCTAATTACTGGTCGCCGCTTATGTTACTGGAACGCATGCAATATCATGGAGGAACTTACTGAGTTTACTAACTTCGTTGATAGTTATCAGCCTCACTTGATCCTTCTCCAAGAAGCTCATCTTAATTCCTCCAAAAATCTTTTTTATTCCTAACTTTAGTGATCATAAAAATGATGGTCCTTAATCGCCTCGTCCTTATGGCGGTACAGCTCTTCTTATTCACAATTCTATTGAACATTATTTTGTCTTCTTCCTGCGCTTAACTCCAATGCCCACTTGTCAACATTCCTCTTGCAAATCCTCCCCCTCTCACTATTGGCTCCAGTTATGCTCCTAATAAAATTTCGAAATCCCGTTTTAAACTTGATCTAAATCTTCTTCTCTCTGTTAACAACTCTATCGTCTTATGTGGAGATTTTAATGACCATCACCCTTCCTGGGGATGTAAAACTCATAATAGCTCCTGTTTAATTCTTGAAAATTTTGCAAGTGACCTGACATTCTAGCGCCACCTACTCCCGATCGATTTGGTCCCAGATCTGCATACACAATTGACCTTGTCCTAACTAACAATTTCTACTGCAACTACGATATTAATTCCATTTCGGAGCTTTCTTCTGACCATAATCCAGTCTTTGTTGACTTCCATATTTCCTTCCATACTATTGATAATCTCAACCATCGTAATGTTAAACTAATTGGGTTTTTTTAATTCAATCCAATACAATTCTTCTTCCTATTTTCCTCATAAAATCGCTACTACTCAATAACTAGACTCTGAAATTGTTTCCCTTGCAAATAGTATTATGGATTCCTATCATGCTGCTTCAAAACCTATCCCTCAAAATAACAGCAATTATCTTCCTCCGTATATCAGATCTCTTATCACTACTCGCAATAGAGCTAGAAAAATTGGCAAACTTTCAGAGACCCAATAAGTAAACATAACTATAACAATGCACAATAATATCGTCAGACGCGAAATTTATAAATACATAAACAAGACTCTTGGACTAACCACCTCCAAACTCTAAATGATAATGATGGCTCTATCTGGAAAACGAACAAATCCTTCAATGGCAAAAGATCTTCTATCAAAATTCTTACTGATTCTACCTCCCTACCAGTTACAGCTACAGGTAAAAAGCTGAACTTATTGCAGACAGACTTTAATCTCAATTTACTGAAAATGGCATTTCTTGCACCTCTACTAAGCTTTATGTTGATGATTCTCTCAATAATTTCTTTAGTACTAACCATAAACTCAAAAACAGCCTTACTAAAGCTTCTACTGTTGTAAATTATATTAAATCTCTTAAAATGAATAAAACTCCTGGCATTTATAATGTTACTAATAAAATTCATAAAAAGCTTCCTTTTAAGTATATTCTCAAAATGTGCAACATTATAGATTCTATATTCTATCTTGGCCTCTATTCAACCTCCTGGAAAACTGCTCGTATTATTCCTATCCTAAAACCTGGTAAGGATCCCACTAAACCCATTAACTACAGACCTATTTCTCTCCTTCCCTCTATCAGTAAAATAGCAGAAAAAATTATACTAAATCATTTCAAACTACACATGAAAAGGAAAAAAAAAAAAATTATGATCCCTCAGCAATTCGGCTTTACTGAAAAACTCAACTACTAAACCTGACTGAAACTATTTTTGAAGGCTATGATAAAAAAAAAAAAAACTAATTACTGCTGTTATCTTCTTTGATGTCGCCAAGGCTTTTGACCTTGTATGGATAAAAGGACTTCTTCATAAACTTATATCTTACAAATTTCTTCCTTTCTTAATTACAATTATGATACATTTCCAAAGTGGAATTGGGTTGACCACCCCTGCTCTAGAAAAATGTGGAAACCGTTATGTTGAATGAATGGTAAAAACATTACTCCAAAAAATTTTGTTAACAAATCGTTCTGTTGTGTATTAATGGAATGCTTTCTCCAAAAGCAGATGGATGAAATTTTTTTAAATCTCATAAAAACGAATTATTAACTTTAAAAATAAATATAAAAATAAGATTTAATTATTTATTTTAGATTCATCCATATGAGCAGAATCTTATAGCCTGAAGTTTTTAGTTCCTTTATGTAGAAATTTCAAATCTGGAGTTTCATTCAAATTTTCCATTTCTAATGACTTTTTAATAAAAAACTAAAAAAATATTCCATTCTTCATTTACTAAGCCTTCAACGTATATCTATCTTTCTCAAGTCGTCCATAATTTATTTGAAAGCCTTTTTTTTATAAACACTTTTCCAAAAAATAATTTAAAAAAAGGATAAAAAATACAATTTTTTTTTGATTTACAAACGGAAGAATGAAATTAATTTTTTGAATGAAAGTAAAAGTTTTTTTAATTTACATTTTTCGCATTCTTTTGAGATATAACCATACTTTCAGACATCTGTATGCTTTATTAAATTCAAGTTCAGATAATATAGGTCAGGGGTGGCCAACCCAAATGATCTTGAAATGCATCCTAACTCCGCGGGCCGCATATAAAATTATATATCCTCATATTAGATTTAGACCCACCATAGACATTTTTTTGGAGTGAAATATTGAAACATAATGAGTTATTATTATTGTGTTTACTATTATTCTTACAAGTAAACATAGATAATATAATAATAAGGATACTATACGCACATTGTAATATAGCACTCAAAAGGAAATGTAAAATATATATAAATATAAATGAAATCATTCAAAAATATTTATTTTACTAGTCCGATATGTGTTTCTCCACTCTTTCACTTAGCCTTCGAAAATCGATCTCAATTTGGGTATTTGCACATCGCAATGGATTTTGTGTCTGTTATGTTTGAGCGTGTTTTTGTATTTCGTCAATTTTATTTTAGAAAAAAAGAAGAAACGATTCGCAGATGTAAGTTGAACCAAAATCTCTAACAACTTCAACTAAGAGTCTGGTTTAATCTGCTATCAACAATCAACTGTGCGTATCTAGGGAGGGTCACTGCGTCAATGAGGTCACTTAAAGTGAACCATAGAACCTGTTATATTAGATGATCATGATTTCGCGGAATATAACTTAATCATTCTGCTAACTTATAACTGCAAACACAATGACAGATGTTGAAAAACATCTCGAATTATTTTTCTTTCTAATGCAGCTGGCAAACACTTAGACAGCTTGGTCTTGGATGCCTTAAGGCAAGCGCTGCACAGACGTTACTCACTTTGCATTACCCAGGGGGCGCGTGTAACTGGATGATAAGCCACGGACGCGGAGTAACAAAGCCCCCGCAACGCTCTACATCCTAGTAGACCGTGACCTACAGTTTTAAGTGGATTCCGAACCACTACAAACATCCATGGCACCACCGGGACTCGAACCCGAAACCTGTGGTAGCGAGCGCCAGACCACTAGCCACTCGGCCATTCAGGCCCACACATCTCGAATTATATCTAATGTCTTTTTTTCCGATCTCTATAGAAATCTTTCAAAACTTTTAAAAATATTTCCTATTCCCGAACGGATTAAAATATTCAACAAATTTATGATTGGATTATTATTATAACAAATCCAATGTGCACCTGGGACAAATGAATTGCTTAAAATAATTATTTTCATCTCTGTAAATGTCGTTGTTCTAATGCAGCTGGCAATGCAGAAATAATTAATCTTTATACCATAAGCAAGGGCTGCAACCGCTGTTACTCATTTGTACTACCCATGGGGCACGTGTAGCTTGAAGATGGAGGCTACGGACGCGAGTAAAGTTACCCCACAAATAGACCTGGAGTACATACACTTCCAATATTCTTTTTCTTTTTTTCATATTTTTTCTCAATCATTTCTTTGGATATTCTCAATTTTGATATACTCCCTATATATTGAGATTTTTTTTTTTTACCAGTTGCTGAACATTTATCAAATATTTTTTTCGTACTATAATCAGCTGCGCTACTGGCTGCACCAAAACGTAAGCTTTGTATAAGAAATGGTAAAAATCAGTGTTTTTCTACAGTTGAGTTGCTATTTTTAATTTGATTATGTTTGTGTTAAAATCATTTTATAACTAGGTGTTTTACAAAACCCAAACTGTATAGGGACAATTCAGCTCTAGGCACAGTGATGCAGTGTGGTGTAGAAGTAGTAGTGTTTATATTCAGAGCAGTCTAAACATGAAACTGGATGCATCATAAGGATAAAAGTAAGTATATAATCAAAAGTAACGCACTTACATCCGCATTAACGGAACAAAAAGAAATGCTGCCCATGCAGCCAATCCAGTATCGAGAAAGCGTTCTGCTGAATAGGCCATTAATCTATAAGTTGTCGAAAAATAAGTGGTCTGATGGCTGGCGCTCGGTGCCACAGGTTTCGGTTCGAACCCCGGCGGTGCTGTGGAAGTTTGTAGTGATTCGGAATCCACTTCAAAACCGTAGATCCCGGTCTCATATGAGTGTTGCGGTGGTAGTGTTACTCCCTGTAAACTAACTACACGTGCCTGCGTGGTGCTAAATGAGTAACGTTGGTGCAGCCCTTGCTTATGGTATAAAAACTAACAGTCTCTGTATTTCCAGCTGCTACAACAACATTATAAGAAAATTTAAAATTACTATTTTACATTGCTGGTCAATGGTAAGTTGATTTATAATTTATCAAACCGTTGAGTAAACATAAACTCGCAATAAATTATCCATTAACAGTATTCAAAGGAAAACAGGAATAGAGGTTTAAAATGCAATCAAACAAATATTTAAGTTACAAACAGACACGGGAAAAGAGTTTATCAATAAAAAGAAACAAAAAACAGTTTTTATAGAAAAAATATACATTAGTTTGCTGTTGTAAACGTAGAAATAAGACGTTCAGTCTTTGAAATATTTAATCGAACATTGAATTTAAAAACTAGAAAACAACAACAGCAACAACAACAACACACAACAAAAAAGACGTAGTTTGATGTGTTAGATCAATTAATTGAAAATTGTAACAATTAATATCATATTTCTATAAAAATAACACTGAGTGTGTGTCAGACAGGAGACTTATTGAGTGATGCGTTAAAATTAATAAACTTATTTAATCTATAAATTAAATTCGAATGAATTTAATTTATAGATTTTCTGATTTAGGATGGATCAGCACAAAAACATCTTGGTTATTCATAATTGGATTAGTAATTAATCACTTCTTCTGCTAAAGCATAAAAGAGTCAAAAAAAAAAAATGCACACTTTTTTTTTTTCCGTAGAGTATTTCTAGTTCACGGATGAAGATCCTCGCCCTAAGAGCGTATTTAGTTTCATACAAATAATTTTAAAGTTAGTCATTTAAAAGGATTTTCTACATATTTGCAAATAATATTTTTGACGTTCGTATGTTTAAATTTAGAACAACAACAACAAAAAAAAACCCCAGATGTTCTATTTTTATCACCTCGTTATCCATTCATTGTTATCTCAAAACTATTTTGGAATTCATCCTCTTTTTACTCATTACTTCCCAGAAATTAATGAGAAAAAAAAAAAGGAAATTTGAAATTTACAAAGAAAACTAAAAATATTTTTATTAAAATGTTAAATACATTGTAGATCACATGAAAAAGAAATGAAATCAAAATAATTTATATGTGTAACTCAATATTTTCATCATTATTAGCATTTTCTTTTTAATTTTAGTCTTGCAGTGATTTGTTTTCTGTTAGTAAAAATGGAATAATAATTCATTCTAAGTCAAATATTTAAAAATAATAATTTGATAAAAAAAAACATAATCAAGATTGGAATGTTTTTTTTAATTTAAATTTAATTTTTGAATGATTTTCCCGACGTATATTCTAAAAAACATTGGGAAAATAAGCTTCCTTTTAAAAAGTATGCAATTTATCATAATAATTTTTATTAATAGGGATAATAATGATAGAAATTTATGCTATCAATATAAAATTTACAAACAATACATGAAAATGGGATTAAAAGTAACAAAACGCAAGTTGAAAAAAAACATATGTATTTAAATATTTAAAGAGAACAACAACAAGTAATGATTTTGAAAAGATTTTTTACAAACTAAGGAGTAATGCTATCGTTAGAAAAACTGTGTAAAATATTTAAAAAAACTGACTTAACATTACGTACTAATTACAAACATGTTAAAAAATTGATTACTGAATTCAGTTTTAAAGGTAGAACTATATTGGATGAAAATTTAGTAGCTATTCAAATGGATAAAACAAAAATAAAATTCAATAAGCCTATTTATGTAGGCATAAATATTTTAGATTTGTCAAAAAATAATGTATCTTTGTATGTGTATATACAAATGTATATTTTCATTATAATGTTATAAAGCCAATATTTGGAGTTTGGTTTGTTTAATCGCTCTACGGTCATCTTGTGCACACGAGGACTAAACAGACGCCAAAATTTGGAGACAAAATTTTAATATACAGGGTGATTATAATGAAAGTCCCACTTTCAAAATGCTGTAAAAAAGGAACCAATTGTCACAATGAGTTCACATTTGAACTGAAGATACTTGAAGCAGGGAAACGGTACGGCATCAAAAACAGTTCCACCGATTTTTCCCATCCAATTTGGTATGACCTTACCGAGGTGGATAGGCTTTCCACTAACAGTGTTAGAACTGTGGAATGACTTGAAAGTAATTTTTCCGTCAATAAACCGAAACAATCAAGCACATTGAACACGACAGTTAGTTTAATGTGCAATTCATGTCAAATCCGTTGTCATTTCGATTTAAAATATTCACTTTCTTTATGCCGCTTACAGTGCCATCTATTAATACACTTTGGAATTGTTTTTATGCCGTACTGCTTCCCCCTTCTTCAAGTATCTTCAGTTCAAATTTGAACTCATTGTGACTTGTAGTTCTTTTTTGACAGCATTTTAAAAGTGGAATTATAATCACCCTGTAGATGGATAAACAGATAGTTTTATTTTTAATATGAAGATTTATCATCATGAAGATTTGAAAATTATAGTAGATTATTGTGATAACTTAAATTATCCCCTCCCTCCCAAAAAATGCATACCACATACCTAGAATTAATACGAAAGTTTTGGTTAAGATGAAAATTATTATATGAATTTGTAAGATTAAGATCTAAAATACATGCTTCTAGGATATAAATTGAAGTTCAAATAACAAAACATCGAAACAAATGTAGTTAAAAATAAAATTTTATTGGAAGATTTTCTATTTATTTATTTTATAAAAATAGACATCATAGAGCAATGAATTTAATCCAAAGTTAAAAAAGAATTGTATAGCATTCGAACAACTAAAGCTTTGCCACCTCCGGATGATGAACGTTATTATACATATAAGGAAAGGAGGAACACATATGAGCATTAAGTGTTAACAAAAAAAGTTTCAAAAATGTTTGCAGATAAATGGATGCTATATCAGATTATAAAATTTTCAAGGTTTCGTTTCACCAACAGAACCATTGTTACAGAAATTAAGCGGATTGATTTGAAATTTGGCATTGAGGAAATTGTATCTATTTTTACATCCAATTGTGAATTAAAAGGAACAATAAAGGAAAATTGCTTAGAAATGTACTAAAGAAGTTAATGGCTTGAGATTTACATACTCAGTTATGGATTACGGTTAAGCAATAATGCGGTTAAAAGTAGTTACATTAAACAATTGCATGAATTATACGGTGGTAAATATACGGCTTATAAATGAAATATATATATATATATATATTTTTAAAATATACATTCTATTAACTTAAACGTTCCTAAGCGTGTAATAATATTAGTATACGGCGAAAATCTATGTATTAATCAATATGTTATACAATTGCATTCTAAATGAAAATAATAAAGATTAAGATTAAAAATAAGGATGAAAAAGTCTTAAATAAAATTAAGTTCAATTTTTTTTTTTTTTTGTATAATCTTAAGTGAAAATAAATCTTTAAAATCTTATCTTTTTCATTTGCTTATATTTTTATTTATTTATTTATTTTTGGAAAATTATTTATATAAAATATTTTTTTTTAAATTATGCGTGGACTTGAGAAAAACCAATTTTCTGTGTTCTTTTAAAACTATTCAAAAAGTTATCAGAACTTGTAAAAAAAAAAAATAAATATTCAGTTAATGAAATAAAACAAATATCCAAAAAAGTATGCAGACAAATATGTTGTAGAATTTACAGATGAAGAATGGAATAAATTTGTTTCTATCAGATTGTTTTAATAAGGTAAAACTCCAGGTTTGAAATTTATATATAAAGGAACTAAAAACTATGAAATAAAAACATCTTTGTATATATTTTTGAATTTTAGATATAGAATTACTAATTTTCAATATTAATAATTCGTTTCTATACGCTTTTTTACATCTTTTTTTAAATTCAAACTACTTTCTTTAAAAGTAATAATTCGTTACATCTTTTTTTAAATTCAAACTACTTTCTTTAAAAAAGTAATAATTCGTTACATCTTTTTTAAATTCAAACTACTTTCTTTAAAAAAGTAATAATTCGTTACATCTTTTTTTCAATTCAAACTACTTTCTTTAAAAAAAGTAATAATTCGTTACATCTTTTTTAAATTCAAACTACTTTCTTTAAAAAAGTAATGATTCGTTACATATTTTTTTTTTTTGAATTCAAACTACTTTCTTTAAAAAAGTAATAATTTGTTACATCTTTTTTTTACGTTAATTTTATATCCATTTTTTAATGTAAATAACTAATTTTTATAAAAACTTAAAAAATTTAATTTTTCATTCTTCTGCAATTTGGAGAAAGTACATCAGAGCAGACAAAACTTGTGATTAAAAATTTAAAACGTATTGTCTAACTGTACTTTTAACTATTCCAAATAGCAATATTGTCTAACTGTACTTTTAACTATTCGCAATACCAGTATTGTCTAACTCTACTTTTAACTATTTACAATACCAGTATTGTCTAGCTGTGCTTTTAACTATTCACAATAGCAGTATTGTCTAACTGTACTTTTAACTATTCGCAATACCAGTATTGTCTAGCTGTGCTTTTAACTATTCACAATACCAGTATTGTCTAGCTGTGCTTTTAACTATTCACAATAGCAGTATTGTCTAACTGTACTTTTAACTATTCGCAATACCAGTATTGTCTAGCTGTGCTTTTAATTATTCACAATACCAGTATTGTCTAGCTGTGCTTTTAACTATTCACAATAGCAGTATTGTCTAACTGTACTTTTAACTATTCACAATAGCAGTATTGTCTAGCTGTGCTTTTAACTATTCACAATAGCAGTATTGTCTAGCTGTGCTTTTAACTATTCGCAATACCAGTATTGTCTAGCTGTACGTTTAACTATTCACAATACCAGTATTGTCTAGCTGTGCTTTTAACTATTCGCAATAGCAGTATTGTCTAACTGTACTTTTAACTATTCGCAATACCAGTATTGTCTAGCTGTGCTTTTAACTATTCACAATACCAGTATTGTCTAGCTGTGCTTTTAACTATTCACAATACCAGTATTGTCTAGCTGTGCTTTTAACTATTCACAATAGCAGTATTGTCTAACTGTACTTTTAACTATTCGCAATACCAGTATTGTCTAGCTGTACTTTTAACTATTCGCAATACCAGTATTGTCTAGCTGTGCTTTTAACTATTCACAATACCAGTATTGTCTAGCTGTGCTTTTAACTATTCACAATACCAGTATTGTTTAACTGTACGTGGCCTGATGACCAACTGACTAGTGCTCTGGCTTTTGGTACCACGTGCTTCAGTTTCGAATCCTGGCGGTTTCATGGATGTTTGTTTGTGATTTGGAATCCACGTTAAACTGTAGATTCTGGTCTAGTTATCCAATGTGTGCAAAAAA
The DNA here is from genome assembly GCA_021605095.1 of Caerostris extrusa. Taxonomy (NCBI): domain Eukaryota; kingdom Metazoa; phylum Arthropoda; class Arachnida; order Araneae; family Araneidae; genus Caerostris; species Caerostris extrusa. The sequence continues at coordinate 142,195 of BPLR01017784.1, read as the reverse complement.
TGACCGTAAAGCGTCAAACCAAACCAAAATGTAAACAAAGTGTATCTGAGAAAATTGCAGCATTTAAAGACAATTAGAAAAAAAAAGCATATTTTATAATGTAAAATAAATCATTTTGGTAACTTGTTTAATTTGTCGCGAAAGCATTTAATTAAAACAATAACATTGTTTGCCATTATACAGTGAAACTCAAATCATTTAGTGATACACTCCAGCAAAAATCTTTAATGAGATGTCAAATATCTCTCAAGGCTCTGCAGATGTTAATCATATAGCAAAAAGAAAAAGAAATTACGATTATGTAATAGAAGACTTTTAAAAAGTGCAAATATTTCAGTTTGGATTTTAATTTTAGTAGAGACCAATCTTGCCAACATCAAAAGTTTGTTTTCTTTAGATGCTCTAATGTTCAATTAAAAATATTCTCTATTAAGAATCAAACCAGAGGCACAAATTAAATCAACATCATTTTTCTTCAGAAGAATGATTTTTATGTAAAAAATTGAACTTAAGAAGATATTTGTTTCCTTATTTCAAAATAAATACAATTTAACAAAATTCCAAAACATTTCATCTTGACATTCGTCCAGAATTCTTGGTAGCATATAACTTTACGGTAGAGCTAAGCGCCTGGGGACAAAAACCGGACGTGCCAAGGACGGAGTTCTTTATGTGTTGTGTTGTTTCTTATCCCCACTCGGTAGACATCCAGACAGAGCCCACGAACCCGTGTGGCTCATGGTTAAAGGACAGAGGGCAGCTGCTGTTGCGATGAGCACCCGTAGGTAGAAGTCTCACTTGGCTCCTTGTCCTTTTACGGGGTAGGGTTTTTAGCCTTACGTCCTGCAGTCATATTAGACAGTGACCTACTCCTTAAAGTGGATTCTGAACCGATACAAACATCCATGGGACTCGAACACCGAGCGCCAGTCACTCGGCCATTTAGGCCCTGATTATTCTTATGTGGTATTTTCTCATTCTTAACTCTTCCACTCCTTATGTGGTATTAAGTACCAAGCAAACCTCTACATCATAATAAACTGAAAGGACATCAATTAAAAAAAAATTGATAAATTTACTTAAAGCAAGTAAAAAAAGTCGACAGTTTAAAATTTAGTTTAATAAAAAGAGATTTAAAATTGTAAAATTTAATGTTAAAATTTAAAACTTAAAAATTAGAGGCCTTCTTCTTCATAATACTAATTATTTTTAATTTCTAGGAAGCTAAAAAACTTTAGAATTTTTTTAATAAGAAACACATTTTTAAGCTTTTGTTCTTAATATTTGAGAAGGTAAGGTTTTAACATTTTAAAAGTACTACATTTTTTTATACTGTAAAATGTTTCAATTATCTATTGATATTATGCGTATGAACAATATTTCCTCCTACAAATACTTGCTTTTTTGCAAAAAGCCATTTTCAAAAGAAAATTTTAAAAAATGACAAATTTTATATGTATTTCAATAAGCAATACTTTTTTTATATGCATTTTAATATGTAATAGGACAAATTTTATATGTATATATGTAATTTGGTATTGTTAGTTTCTGTTCAAGTACAGAAAATTCTCAACAATAATGAAAAACTCAATATTATTTTAGAAAATTGCAAAACTTATTGAATATTCCTGCATTACATTGTAGCAGAAAGTTAATTGCATTGTTTGGTTGCAAGCGAATGGACATTCCGAGGGAGACGTTTTCAATTCGAATAAAAATGAATTATTATTAACAGACAGAATTTATCTATACTTAAATAGGAAAGTAACAGGAATTTTTTTATTTGAGTTACTAAACGCAAAATTGACCATGTCTTTAGTAAAAAATTTTATGTTTTGTATGACTAATTGAGGAATACTTTTTGAATTTGAAAAAGATGTTAGTTATAAAAAATAGCAGATTGTAAATAGTTTCAGCTTTTATGCAAAATTTAGCTATAATTTATATATATATATATATTTTAAATTACCAAATAAATATTTCTTAAAGAACCTGATATTCTTGATAATAGATTCAAGATTACATACAATTTTTTTCCTTCATATTTTTGTTAAATGTATTAATTAAATTATGGACTAATAAATTGCATTGTATTTCGTAAATAGATGTTGTTTTATAAAATATATATGTTTTTATAATATATTACTTGACAAAAAACATTTTTATGTATATAAGGTGTATAAATAATTTTAATATTATAATTTTTTTAATCAATGAAATATACAATTAACATTGAAAATTATTAGGACCAAGATAAAAAGGTTTTGAACTCAATATTAAATCATTATTTAATTAAATGCAAAATTTAATATACCCACCCTCCCATCCACACATGCACACACCACACACACACACACATATATATATATATATATATATATATATATATATATATATATATTAAATATTGAAATTAATTTTAAAGTATATAAACGAGTAGTCTCTACATTTATTAGAAAAAAAAAAATGTGCCCTATATTACTGTCAACTGTTATTATTCTATTGATTGTAAAAAGTTTTTAATGTTTATTTCAAAAATTAATATACTGTGATAAACCTGAGAAAAATAAATATTTATAACTTTCTAAATAAAGAAGGTATCTAACTGAGCGATTTTCAAAAATTGGACCTTTTTTTAATAAAAATAAGTAATATTAATTAAACTAAAAATGTCTTATTTTAAATAGCAGAGGTCTTTAATGTAAATCCCAAAACAAAAAAAAAAAACTTGTTTTAAGGAGATCTATCATTTTTGCAACATTCAGTGGCAACAAATTAAAAATCACACACGATTTTACATATTTAACAGGTGGGCTGAAACCTTCGTAGGCTGACACATAGATGGCGCTACCAGTATTAAATCCATATGATTTTTAGTTAGCCCTAACCTTCAAAAAGACACGTGTATACATTTGACAGCTGTTGCACTATAAGTATGTGGATATGCGAAAGGTCTGTTCAAAGTGGGTGCCGCGCGAGCTCACAATCGACCCAAAGCAACAACGAATGGATGATTCCAAGCAGTGTGTGGAGCTGTTCAATCGTAATAAACTCGAATTTTGCGTCGATATGTGAGAATGGATGAAACATGGCTCCATCATTTCACACCGGAGTCAATCGACAGTCAGCTGAGTGGACTGCACGGGATGAACGCTAAAAATGCTATAACTCACATACTAATAGTGCAACAGCTGTCAAATTTATACACATGCCTTTCGAAGGTTAGGGCTAAAATCATATGGATTTAATACTAGTGTAGGATTTAATACTCTATGTGTCAGCCAATGAACTTTTCAGCCCACCTGTTATCATGATTTCCTGATAACTTGTTATTCGACTTAAAAATATAAATAACTACGAATAAAAAGTAGCTTTTTATTATTTGATAAATAAAAAATCTTTAAATGTGTTTATGTTTAACTTAAAATATCTAGAACTTTCATAAAAACTTCTTCAAATACCAACACATAAATATTCAAACCATTATTATTTTTAAAAAGTTATAAATTTCAAATGTTAGTAAAAAGCAGTTTGATAATTATTGTCAAATATAAGCAGAAAAAGAGCCAAAAAATGTTTTATTCAGATTCACAATTACAATTCAGTTACAAATTTGAATTTTACAATTACATGAAAGAAATGTAACAGCAGTAAAAGAGAAATTGGGAAGCAGAAAGTAATGTTAAAAATTAGGAAGTTATTTTACAGCATTAATTTTAAACTATAATTACTTTCACATAATGACAATATGTTTTACACATTTTTATCTATTGAATAAACGTAGAAAAGTGTAAAACATATTGTAAATTTAAATATTTTTCAGAAAGAAATTTAAATAATAAGAAATGAAAATTATTTTACAAAACATCAAATATTTTACACACATGTGAATATTGATGTTCATTATTAAACAGAAGTGTGATTTTATAGTTTAAACAGATAAATTCACGAATAATAACGCACAATATATTTACATGAGCACCGTATAACATGTCATCCCTTAGAATCTTCCTCTTCATTTTGTAACAAGTGAAGAAAAACTTTGCACGAAGCTTCAACTGATACGCGATCAACTGTCAATCAGATTAGGTAGTAACTAATAATAGTGGAATAAAAAAAGACCCTTTGATTTCGGAAGTGAGGTTGTTCTTCACACATGCAGATATTTATAATGGTCAATATATAGAGGATGAGTAATATAGAGTAATATAATGAGTAATATATAGTATAACGTAATGAGTAATGTATAGTATAATATAATAAATAATATATAGTATAGTATAATGAGTACTATATAGTATTGCATAGAAGATGTTATTAAATTTGTTATGATGCATGCAAATGAACACGCACAATATTATGTGATAATTAAACAAATATTAGTACGTATTTGCATTTAACAGTATAAAAAACGGACAATAAACAACGGATATAAATAAATAACTGACAATAATGCACAATATATCTACATGATCATTATGCATGTCGATACTATATAGGAAATATGACAGAGTTATTTTTTTCTGACATGGTCAAACAAATACGAAAAGTAAAGGCTATAAAGAATAACTGTACGTTGTCCAAGTCAGAGAGTCTTCATTTTTCAAAGAGTCTTCACCTTCATTTTGTAACAAATGAAGAAAAACTGCAAGAAGCCTCAATTGATATGCGATCAATTGTCAATCGAATTAGGTAGAAACTAATAATAGTGGAAAAAGAAGGCCCTTTGATTTGGATTTTATTCTTCCCACAAACAGATATGTATAATCAGGAATGTATAGAAGATGAGTAATATATCGTAATACAATGAGCAATATATAGTACAATACAATGAGTAAACTATAGTAATAGATAGAAGATGTTATTACGTTTGTTATGATGCATGCAAATGAACACGCACAATATTATGTGATAATTAAACAGTTGTATTCAAGTTTCTTCTACATTAGTAATTTATATTTAACTATAAAAAATGGTATACATGCATGTATTTTCTTTACAAGCATATAACAATAACATAAATCTAAATCATTGTAAATAATATTAAGATATACCTAACAAATATCGACACACACATTAGAAACGTATATATATATATATATATATATATTCATACATCATATAAAGTATACATATGTATGCAGTCATCAGTGAGCATATATTGGCCTCTCTGGATATGTGATTAATTGGAGGCCGTGACCACTTGCCTGCACCGACTGTTTGTGCCGATTGGCCAGAGTTAATACACGAAATGGGATGATGGCAGTTCCATTAGACAAAAGTTCACGTAAAATGTATTTCAAAACAATAACTCCATAAGTAGTGACACTCTTATTAGACTCTTTTGCTGACATCTGTTCTCAGTGATACTCGGATGGCCAACACCTCATCTTTGGCTGGAGGATTCACTATTTTAAATCATCTCACACATATTGTAAACAGTCAAGCGTAGGCAGTTTTGTAATTTAGCTGTCTTGCTATAACAGTTTCTTGTTCTTCAAAGTACAATAAATTCACTCTTTTCACGTGTTCCAACGACACAAACTACTGCTTGACAAAACATTTATGCAGTATTTGTGATTCACCTCATCTATTTGATAGGCCTTACAGAGAACTTCAACTGCAGAGCATATCGTTAAGATACGTGATTTATAGAAAGATGCAAAAATCATAAGATACAAGACCATACAATATGAAATCTAACCTATCCAGGGAAATGTATTTTTAATTTAATGAAGCCATGGTAATGCAAATTTTATAATCAGGCTTTTATAGCGAAGATTTAAACTAATTTAAAGTGGGTTTAAGGTAAGAAAACTTAAATTCCTCAAGCGAAAAAGAATTCATATAAAGTGAGATTTTTATATTTCTTTATGTATACATTCATAATGAATTAATATTTTGCATGAAATCCTAAAATTTGTTGTGAGCAATGTTTTTTAAAATATATGATATATATTTTTAACATTAAAAATGATATTGTTAAAAATATATTTTTTTTTCGCTTTTAGAATTATCTTGACATTCATGAATGATGTTAATGAGTGAAAGAAGGAATTAATAAACGTGATTGTTTCAAATAAATTAAATATTCTTTTTTAAATAGATATTTATATCTATTTTAAAGTCACTATTATTAACATCAATTCATGAACTAAAATCCATTATTTTATGTATATATAAATGCATTTATTTAAAGAAAATAAAAGTATGCATATCATCTGTCCCGTTTCCTGAACGCTTTTTATAAATAAAAAGAGAATTTTGAATATTTTCATAAAATATATATCCTGCTATGATTAAATTGGGGTATGAGTAAAGTGCGATGATAAAAATTTTGAATTTTGCATGTGCATTTCATAGAAATTTATATTATGTTTTACTCTAAAAATTCTAGCATCTAAATATTAAAAAAAAAAAATTTAAATCAATGACAATATTTTGTAAAGTATATGCGTGCAGTATCAATTATAATTCAAATTCATTGCAAATTATAATTCATTGCAAATTATAATTCGGTATGCAGATACATTAGATGTTTTACAACAACTGGGTTCAAAATAATAGACAGCACTTTTGATGTTATCTGTCACTATAAGTTTAATTTTTTTGATTGCAAGTAATTTCAAAATATTACATTCAAAACATTTTAAAGTTTTTTTTTTTAAAGATATTTTTCTCAAAATGGGGATGGAATTTAGCATTAAAACTCCCCAACTTCACATACTGCTAAAAGTATGTTGAAATTCCTCAAAAAGGAGAAAGTGCAATTCATAGAGTATTATCCGTGTATGCCAAATAATACTGAAGCTGCATCACATGATTATTAATTGCGAAGATATTTTAAAAAAGGAATTAATCAAGGAAAGTTTCAACCTGAAAGAGGACTTATAAATGCTATTTCAAAAGCAATGAATAAAATCTCTAAAGAAATGATACTACGTGCACTGAAAAATCCTGACCAAAGATAAGTGGACAAATCTACTTTGCCAAAGATTTTCTATATTGAGAAATTTTTGTAATCATGCTTGGGCTAGTATTAAAGAATGCATCAAAAGTGATCCCCACATTACCTTGTTGTTCATTAATACAGTTATCATATTAAATCATTAATTAGCAGCAATCATTTTATTATAGATAAAAGTTTATTTACATTTGGCTTATATACAGTAGAACCTCTTTAAGTCGAAAGCCTCTAAAATTAGAAAAAAAAATTTCGTTCCCTTCCCTTCAAGCCCCAAAACCTCTATTACTCGAAATTTCTACCCTCTATATGTCGAAATAATGAGTCAATTCCCACAAATTTTGATATATACTACCCCTCCGTAACTCGAAAAAGAAAAAAATTGGACCTCTGTATCTCGAACATTAGCAATATTTGATTTTACAACCTTTACAACTCGATCATTTGAAACTAATTACCTCTATAGGTCGCAGAAAAATAAGTTAAGGATTTGCCGACAATGCTTGTCCTTATTTCTTAGAAAACAATGCATGAGTATACAGTAAATAGAATAACCAATTCTAAGAAATATTCTTCTTATAATTCTTATTATTGCTATTGACTTCATTTGGACTCTAGCGAAGCAAATCTTTTGTTGTCGATTGCAAAAAAAATCAGAAGTAGTTTAGTTTTACTGCAATAAACATCTTTTTTTAACACCAGCATACGAATATTATTGTTAAAAATTGAGGGCTGTGAAACGTAAACTGAAAACTTTGACTCTCGCTGAAAGGTTTGAAGTGCTTGAAACTGTGAAGAGTTGTCAAACGAAGAAAGACATTGCTGAACAATTTGGCCTACAACAAACCTATTGTACTCTATCAACAATAATAAAAAAATGAATTGGACAACATGAAAAAATTGAAAACAGTCAAAGTTTGCCCTGCAAAACAACGACAAATTTCCCGTCTTGGAGGAATGCTTACTGAAATGGTTTAAGCAGTGTCGGAACCAAAAACATCAGTGTCAGTGGGCCATTGTTACAAGAAAAGCTGAAATGCACTTTAATTTCAGGGCCAGTAACGAATGGCTAGAAAAGTTCAAAAGAAGACATGAACTTGTTTTCAAGAAAGTTTGTGGACAAAATGCAAGTGTCAACATTGAAACCTGTAACAAATAGAAAAGCGAATGGCAAGGCTTGTTACATGGTTATGAACCTGACAATATCTTCGAAGCTGATGAAACGGGACAGTTTTTAAATGTCTTTCTGATAAGACTTTAACTTTTAAAAAATCGATGCACCCCATTTTGCTCGCAGCCATGTCGGAAAAAAAACTCCCCATTAGCTCGGAAAAGAAACCTCGTTGTTTTTCAAGATGTAAATCGCTACCTTTGAAATATGAAGCAAATACAAAAACATGGATGACTTCTGGAATTTTCAAAAACTGGCTCATAAATATTGACAAGAGAATGTCTAAAGAAAAAAATTCTATTATTCATTGATAATTGCAAAGCCCATAATGAGATTCCACAAATGAAGGCAGTTAAAATCCATATCTGCCTGCCAATACCACATCAAAATTCCAGCCGATCGAGCCATCATTAAAAACTTCAAGTCACTATACCGGAAAGAAGTAGTCAGAAAATGTTGGGTAATATGGAAGATGTAAATAATTTTATTATAGACGTATTGCAAGCCATGAGAATGGCTGACAAAGCTTGGCGAAATGTATCTGCGACTACTATAAAAACTGTTATGTACACTGTGGTTTTCCATTGTCATCAACAGAAGAAGCTGAAGCAGAAGTTATTTCTATGCGATGACGGAGTTTTACTGCTGGCACATTATCTGATGACGAAATTATCGATTCGTTTGCTCAGAAAACTGAAAGTAATGATTTAGATGACATAGAAGACTCCAATAATATTACATGCGCTCCAAGGGTTTCCATCAAAGAGGCAAGAACCGCATTAAATGTTTTAAGAAATTTCATAGAGCAAACTAGCAACTCGGAAGAAAAAAGAATTTTCTGCTCTATATAACTTAGACAATGCTATAGATAGAGAACGATCGAATTGTCTAAAGTAAAAAAAAAAAAAAAAAAAACTGACTTATTTAATACATAATATTTTAATTTTAAGGTTGTTCCAGAATTATTTTGATTTTTATTGTAGTACATAATATAACTTTTAAGTTGCAAATAAACATGATTATTACCTCTGTAACTTGAATTTTTATTTATTTTACCTCTCTTACTCAAAATAACTAATTTAAAATAAGAATCTAAACTTGTACAAGTCAAATATTTCCATGCAAAATCGCTTAAGTCGAAATCCTCCATAAGTCGAAAACTCTATAACTCGAATTATTTGGCGTCTCCCTTGAAGTTCGACTTACAGAGGTTTTACTGTATAATACAAATGTGCAAAAGTACATACTGTAATAGAAAAGCAATGCAAGAAAAAAAGTACCATAAAAGTGAATTTGTAAAACAGTAAACATAAAAGTACGATAAAAAATTATTTCGAAATTTCGTAATATATGAATTTAATAGTTAGTTCATTGGGTTTTGCTTTTACTTTTTACTAATTTAATGATCCAGAATTTTAAACTAAACATAAATTTGGATACATAATTGTCAGTAATATAAACATAATTTTCAGTAATTAATTGATCTAGAATTTTAAACTAAACATACATTTGGAAACATAACTTTCAGTCATATAAGCATAATTTTCAGTGATTTAATGATCTAGAATTTTAAACTAAACATTATTTTCAGTAGTAGAAATGAATATTCTATAGATCAATACATATTAAAATATATACAATTATTTGCATAAAAGAAAAAAAAACTAATTTTGGTGATATGATTCCAATAGAAGAAGATATGAACCGAGTACTTTACTACCACTATAAACGTGTGTTCACCAAACGTATGCTGAACTAAGCCCCACATAATGTTGAAATATTCACTTAATGGTATAAACTGTGGGCTACACTATCAGCGTTTTCAGATGTGCAAGATATTTGCATACCTTCGATCTCGTTGCAACTGGCGCTGCAGTGGCACTTCCATACGTGGACCATTGATTCTCCGTCATCGTCTCGCGACGAGACGGGGCGGGTAATGGTCGCGGACACTCTCAGATGCGATGTTTCACTGAATCTGTTAGCTGGTGCAGCTTTGGGGGCTGTCGATCCGCAACCGACTTTAATGGCTCTCTTCCTAAAGACGTATACGTGGCTTCCATAGATGAAGGGATTAATGCACGAACTGGACACTGAAAACGCAAGGAAGAAGGACTCCATGCTGGATTCCACGTTTTCAGCTGAGACTGGCTGGGAAAGACACCAGACGACCGTGGCCGCGTAAGGGATCAAGAACAAGACAAAAGTTAGGGTAGTAGAGATCATCATCCGGAAGGCTCTGTCTCGATCTCTTGTAATGTGGGCGATGTCGCCTCGTCGGTGACACGGGCATTTTCCATATTGATGGGTCATGGCGGCTAAAAAAATTTTTATATGTTATTATATACTAATTGCATCACCAGAAATTAAATTTTGGGAATTTTTCCTTTGTTTAGGTTTATCAAGGATATCGTATTCAATTTCATTTACAAGTATAGCAATGATACGTATGCAAATATATCTCGGATATTATCATGGAAATATGCAAGGATTTTTTCAAATAAATTGTCTGCATAGGATATGATACAAAAATCCAACTGATACTATACAGTATTCTATACTTCCTTTATTATATTCCATACCATTGAAATTAAATATTAGCTGGCACTGTACCTAGAAACTAGTACGCATTTTATATAAATTATGAACGAAGTTTTTCTGTGACGTCGAAACTACGAGTTTTAAATAAGATGTGAAAAACAACCATCAGCATTCCTTCTGTAGGATTAGGTTAAAAACAACTGACGCATGTTTTCTAACAGTGACTACGAAGACTCTGCAAGATGACTTAGCTGAATCGGTTGTTTAGAGGTGGATGAAACGCAATCCGTTGCAGCAGAAGCGTCAGGAGTTTCTCAAAGTATCATTTCCAAACTATAGAATCGGTTTTGGAAATTGAAAATATTTGTCAAAGATGGTAGATGATCGTACGCGTGCAATAACACGAAATTTAGATCGGTATGAAACACTAATGAACAGAAGAAACCACACAACGAACGGTACTTTCTTAATTCTATTATTGATATTATTCTCAAACTATTCAAAACCGACTTCACTATGTGGGTTTGTACGCTCATGATTTGCGTTTCGTTCCCACAGGCAACTGTGGGTAAGATTGGGCACAGGAGCATCTCAGATGGCGACTAGATGAGTTCAGCAACATGTTCTTAAAAGAAGAGCCCCCTTTAGTGTACAATCTGATAATAGGCAGATCCTGATCTGGAAAAAACATGGTACACGGAATACTCCAAAATTTGTGCATGAAAGCTGGAGGGATGGTCGGGGCCTGTATTTCTATCAATAGCCTCACTGACCTGCACATTTATCTGGAATGGAGCCCTAATGATTCAGCGTTATAGTCATTAGATCCTCAGACATATTGTAATCATTTATGCTGCAGCAATCAGTGATAAGTTCATTCTCATGTATTGATAACGCCAGATTACATCGTGCTCAGCAAGTAGATAATTTCCTATTCGATGTAAGAATCATTCGAATGAATTAGATAGCATATTTCTCTGACATAATAGAACATGTTTGGGACATTCTAGAGAGATTTGGTTTGGTTTGGTTTGCAGCTCGTCATTGTTTGCACAACTTTCGGCTAATTAGGCCGGGACCTGCTGTTTAACATGGATTCTGAACCACTAACAAACATGTCACCGCCAAGATTCGTACCTGAAGCCCGTGGTACCAAAGGCCAGAGTTCTAGTCAATTGGCCATCAGACCATGTTCTAGAGAGAAGAGTTTCTAGTCGTTTTTCAGCCCCAGAAACAATTCAGCAGGTGGAAAGCTTTCTTCTACAGGAGTGAGAGAGAATGCCTCATTCCCTCATTGATTCCATGTGCAACGTTGCTTTCTTCAAGTATTCTTTTCTCATATTTTTACAGCACCTACATATATCATATATCAGTCATTAAAACATTTCCTCATCCGCAGTTGTATCCCAAATCTAAATATTCTCTAATCGTTCTGAGCTGTATAAAAAAAACTCTAATACCACCATGAGTTTAAACAATGATAAAAAGCTCATCTAGAGCGTATGAGGCATGTATGGTAATCACTGCTTTGAAAAATGATGGAAATCAGGTGATATTGTTCTAGCATAGCTCCGCAATGTCCGATAATCCGAGTTGTGGTTATTTCGGAAATTTTCGCCCATTAGCAGCAGTCGGTGAAATGTCGCAAAGAATGCATTAGTGGAACACGAAGAAATCTAACAAGATATATTCTCACCCCTCCTTCTAAAGGGAACAATCCTAATAAATTTCGTGATTACCATTAGATATTCACAAAACTTAAATAGTTGGAAATATGTCGAAGCGAACTATATTAAGATACAATGTAGTTGATTAACAAAATTGAACAGAGTTAATTAACTGCAACTAGAATTTTTTCCATTACTAAAACCGGAGCTTTTAGTGCGATCGATTTATTTGTATGATAAATACTATATCCACACAATTTTTGTTTCAAAATTTCTGTTATTTTCAGATACCAAAAAAGGCCTGTATCCAAAGCAATAATTGCTTCATTTAATAATTCAATATTTTGTTATGGTTATTACGAAAAACACAAGAAATATTTTTGTGTCATTTTATTAAAAACACAAATAAAAATAATAAAAATAATTAAATAAAAATAATTAAATGACAAAAAAGGGTAATAATTACACATTTTAATTTTTTATTTCTATTATACAATGTAAGAGTCAATATAAGCTTTAATGATTATGTATGATTAAGAGGACAATAAATGATTAAAATGCATTAGGAGACCGCCATAAAATTAGGCGCATTAGGAGACCCCCCATAATATTTGTAGCCGTCTTTAATTTCTAAGTCAATGGCGTGCAAGGAAAACTAACGACGGAGATCACTATTGCATTTTACCTGCCAGATTAATTAATGAGATTTGATTCAAGGCAGTTGTATTAAATATTTTTATTAATTTTTGTGTATCGCCCAGCACTGGTTAATAATTACTAATTAAATATAAAATTAAAAGTTTTTTTTTGTAAGACTGTGATTAGATAGAAACTCGTTTTAAATAAAACCTTAAAGGAATTTTTCCAACTAATTCAATTTAGAATGGAATTTAATAAAATATTAATTAGTTAGAATTTTTATTCTTTTTAAGATTTTAATAAATTTTTAATTTAAAATAATTTAAATACGAAAATCATGTTAAATAAAACTAACGAAAATTAACAATTAACAATTAAATTAAAAAAAAAAAATTGATAGTTACGAAATAATGATTCAAATTATTATAAATTAATAACAATTTGAATCATTATTTCGTTTTATATTTTGAATCATTATTCGTTATTCGTTTTTTTTTTTTTTAAGTTTATTTTATTTTTAAAAGTTTATGATTTTAATTTAATTTGTAAGTACTTCACTTTCCAATAATTCAATATTTTAATACTGAAGCAATATTTTTATTCTTATAAGAATTTCTAAAGTTATTTTATTATAGCATTTTAAAAATATACTTTTCTTTTGCCATAAAGATTTAGATATTTTATTTTTATTAATTTCAAATATTCTAATTAACCTTTATAATTTGTTGTTCTCATGATGTCCATAGCTTTTAATTATTATTTTAATGTTTTTGATTGAAAATACCTTTTTAATTAAATATTTATTTTTCCCAAAAGAGATTGATATACGTAACGAAAAAATTGCACATGTAATTGATTCTTTTGCTGCAGTTCTTTCTTCAAAAACAATTCAAAAAATAAATCCTGAACTAATTTATGAAATAACTAACTTATTAAATATCAAAGATATTTAAGAATATTTTAAAGATTAAAAAAATAAATAAATGCTCACCTTTCAGAGCTCTGTATCTTTGCACATAACCCAAAGGATGCTGCCGTTACAGAATAGAATGATGGACAAAGGGGCTCCGTAAACGATTATTAAGCAAAAACATATCATACGCCAATTCGTGGTAAGGCGTGGGGAAGAAATTGTGATTCACGCACTGCATGAACTGGGAAAACTCTGGGTGATGCTCGACATGGTGGATGATGCTCTGAAAGTTAAAAATAAAAGTTATGTAAAATCGCAGAATAGGGGCCATTGAGATTTGGCGTGTGAAAAAATCTCTTCACCAAAGTGCGCCAAGTAACGGGGGCGATTGCAGGTGAAGTAAATTGCAAACAGTTCCAGAAACCCGATTTATCACATTTGGCGACTTATCACCCAAATGGCGCTATAAAAATAGTCACCAAACCTCAACGGCGATTTGGATTTGTCAAAAATGGATTTATTTGCACACTTTTGAAACATACAAAATAATTTCTTTGAATAACAAATGTATTTGATTGTTTGATTCTATTGCATATAAACATTAACTTATGTTTGCAGGGATGTATTGTTGCCTATATCAGTAATCTATATTTTAAAATGAATGCATTCTATATTTTGTAATTTTTGATGCTGCTTTCATAGAGACACATTTTTGTTCCACTTTGATCTTTTAAGCCAGCATTTGTAAAAGTATTTCTTACTTGTGTAGTACCCATTCAAAATGCAGTTTTAATAGATAAGTGGTAATTAAAAATTTTCCTACTATTTCTCGTTGTCTTTTGGAATATATATGAAAAATGTTTTGAATTCTAAAATTCTGAATTTTTTTTATTAGTCTTTACAAGCACATATGTTTTTGTCTTCTTAAGACATTAAAAATCTACACTGTAGCATTATTTGGTGTTATATGATATTGTAGTATGGCAAAGAATGCATTATTAGGATACCTATAGACATAATATAATTAGTTTTCTTTTGTAAAACGTTTAATTATTCGTAATTGGAAGTATCCAATCTCTTTGTACTGACAATTTTGTTTTGATGAAGTGCACGCTGAAGCCATCTTTCTTACAGTAGGAATCTTAAATATTTTTTTATCTTTGATTGACTTGAAAGGAATAAGATTATCTCCTTCTAAATTGTGATTAGCTTACTTAATATATTAACAAAAAATATAATTTCACAATAAAAAACACTTTAAAGCTTTTTTTTATTTGAGAAATTCATTTTTACTTGATTATAAAACAATTTTTATTCCTAAAAAGTTTTCGAATTTTTCTTAGTAAATTGTTGCTTAATTTAGATAGACTTAACAAACAACTAGCAAATTTAGTGTGTTTAAATGGGATTACAAAACAGTTATGCTTCATGTAAAGAAATAAATAATGCATTGGTAATTTCAAAAATAAAATTACTAAAATAGATCATTGCAATGCCTTGTCAAGTGTCAACATTGATTACCTTATTACCTTAAATTTTAAATGCTTTAAATTGTTTTATTATAAGACATTTTATAAGTGATGTAGTGCATATATTGAATCTTTCATATATAAAGCTCTCGTAATAATAATAATAAAAAAAGAACATGATATGTAATATAAATATTCTTTCGTCATTTATTGACAATATACTCTTTTTAATTCAACTGTATTAAAAAAATTATCATATAATTAACTTCAGTAATTTTGCAAAACAAAAAAACAATATTTTTGTTTATTTTATGAAATGCTTTTTTTAATACAAATAGCCAAATTAAATTTTAATCGTTTTAAAATAAATGGCCAAATCAATTTTAAGCAATAAATTTCTATACAAGAGTATAATTATTGAATAAACCAAAAAATCAACAATCAACTAGTAAAATTAGCGTGTTTAAATGTGATTACGAAAGTGTTATATTTCATGTAAAAGAAATAAATAAGGCATCAGTGATTTCAAAAATTAAATTTCTAAAATTGATCTCCATTGAAATACCTTGTCAAGCGTAAACATTGATTAAATTAAACAGCATTTCATAAAATAAGCATAAAAAAAATTGTCTTTTTTTTTGCAAAGTTATTGAAATTAATTATATGATAATTTTTTTAATACAGTTGAATTCAAAAGAGTGAATTGTCGATAAATGACGAACGAATATTTGCAAATTATCTTTTTTATTATTATTATTATTACGAGGACTTTATTTATGAAAGATTCAATATATGCACTTATATATAAAAGCTTAGGAAATGTCTTGATTTCAATCTCCTCAGCATTTTTTACACGTATGTAACAATTTTTAAGAATGAGAGCCTTATTTACCTGTGGAATGCTGCAAATAATGCTTATGACCCACGCTGCTCCAAGCATGATCTTGCTTCGCCTACGAGCATTAATGAACTTCATTGGGTATACTATTGCAAAGTATTTATCCAAGCTGATGCATGCCACCAGCGTTGAGGAAAGGTAGGGGCCGAAGGTTCTCATGTAGAACATGATTTTGCAAGCTGCATTGCCGGCCTTCCATTGCACATTGATCTTCCAAAACATCTCAAGAGGAATCGTTACAAAAATCATGATCAAGCCAGAGATAATAAGATGCATCATCATTCTATAGACTCGAGATTTTTATGTTGATTTTTGACAAAGATCACGAAGACAAGAAGGCTGCCACAAATCCGCGAAAAGAAACATCAAGCTGCGCAAAATATTTTTGTTGTAAAGACTTTATTGAAAGTGAGGTGATCCGGGTTGTCAAAGGATTCATTGTAGGTACAATTGTTGTCTTTAATATAAGACTTTACATTATTGTCGTCACTGTTCCATATTTTCATTTCAGTGCAGCTTTTATTCATTGTTCTTTTAAATGAATAGCCTTCTTCAAAAGATGTATTCTACGGTTTATTGTAGAATTGTACTGTTTCACAACAATGTAAATAATGTTTGGGACTAATTTTTTAAAAATTTTTATGTTAAAATAAGTGGATTTTAATAAATAGAAACCTAATAAAAGGAAGCAAAACAAATGTAAAAATTGCCACTTTATTAACTGTATACCATCCAAATAGTCGACTGGAAAATTTGTATTCAACTGAAAAAAAAAATAGCAAATTATCACCAATTTAATGGAACATTTAGAATGAAATTTTTTACATCACTAAATAAGAAACTGAAAATTTATTATTTTTAAAGATATCGTATTTTCTTTAAACGTTACATCAAATTTCTCAGTTAATCATTATTAATACATTAAAAACATTGTATATAACTAACGTGACCATTTATTTTTTCTTCCGAACAGGTTATTTTATTAATTTTAGGCAATTGCTTGTGTATTAAAGGAACAAGCATAGAAGAATAGGAATAAACATGTGAAAAGCAATAATTTATCTTGTCTTATATATTTTTGAAAAAAAAAATGTGATGAAATATATTTGATACTGATTTCAATTTAAAAAGAAATTCTTCTTAGAATTTCTTAGAATTTCCTTTAACAATTAGAACCTTTGGTTTTTCAAGAAGTTGGCTTTCAATTTTTTTTTTTCTCTTGTCTATAATTACTCGTTAGCGAAAAGACTATTTTTACGCGAATATTAATGTCAGGAAGACATAAAATATAGTTCATAAAGTTCATTTGTTTGAAATGGTCGGTGTGACAATTTTTAATCAATTCCAACCAACAGTGTTTAGTGGAATTATTCCCATTCAGAGAAATGTAATTGAAAAAAAAGTGAACTATTATAAAATACTTGTGTATCTTGATTATAGTTAGTGACTCGAAGGAAGATGTGTTGTCAAATCTTATATATATACTTTATAGAATTTAATTTATTGCTGCTAAACTAATAATCTATAATTTTTAAAATTTCAAAAATACTTTTAATGTGGATTTATATGCTATCTTATATTTGCTCGGAAAATTAATCACGAAAGTAAAAACTGTTTTCTTTTATTTCTCCAAGCCTGAATTTAAAACTTTTTAAGAATTATCGCATTATATTAATTTAAAAATGACAACTGAATGGAGCAGCGACTTTTTAAGTCAATGAATGCACGGACCTATGTCTGAATGACATAAGAATGTGACGGTCAGATAGTTCATTTGTGAGTTGCAATGAACATGTGTATTTGAAATTATGAGCGCAATGCAGTGATGTTAGTAAAAACATGTTTTGATATTTTGTGATATATAAACTTTTGTGATAAGCGAAATTAGAAGGCCTAGTATAATTAATAATATAGCCCAGGGAAGACCGAGTGACGAAGGAACGAGGATGACCAAATTAAAATGATACAGACTGTACATCAATTGCTTATTCAACAGAAAAAAAAACGTTAATTGTTAAAATTTTAGTGTTACTATTTTTATAAAACTCTATTGTATTAGCTACAGTATCCTATTTAATCAATCATACTGAAGAGTACACGTATCATAAATCAGCAGGAAGACAAGCGTAAAAGATATAAGTTAGGTAGAATGTATGTGTTAGACAGAAAATACAGCCTTCGTGGGAGTTCCTTTAACTTAATTTCTTCCTTTCGCCAACTCAATTTCAAAAACCACCAATAAATGGCAAGGCAAATGAAAGTACAATAAAATAAAAGTACCAAATACTCTTTGATTAATTTATAGAATTTAATGTTATTCATTTCCAAAAGTACCCAATCCATATATACCAGTACAACCACTATCTTGCAATTCGGAGCCAGTTTCGGAGCCAATTACCTACGCATGGTTCATATTGCATATGTTCACATATCGTCAGCATAGTTTTACCAAACGCTGCTATCATATGTTATAATTTTTTGAGGATTTTTTAAATAGTTACCGTGAATTTCGCTCTTTCTGAAGACGAAATATTTTTAGGTCCTGAAGTTGTAGTAGGGAAAAAACGTGATAAACTACCTAAATATTCACTACGGTCACATTATGTATGAAATGTGAAATATTATTATTATTATTATGTAAAATAATATATAAATAATTTGCCTATGATTGTTGTATTTAGAAATTTCTGTTTTGCTATTAAGATCTAATCTTTTAAGTGTTATGTTAAATATATATTTTATTAAAATAACATCAATTCGATTTTCAATTCAATCTACGGCACATAGAAGGATAAGGAGACGTATAAATTTTAGGTTAGGTTAGGTTAAATGAATCCTAGGTTAATTTTAGATTAGGTTAAATGACTCCTGCTTATATTAGAATGTATAGAAGAAAGAAAGGGTGATTCTATTTTGCTCTTAAAGGTTTCAGAGGAGCAATTTGTTGATTCTTTATCAAAGCTTCTGCTGTTGTAATAAAAATATGTATTAGTTCATGAACTTGCAAGTGACAGATACGTACTTGTGTGAGTGTAGCGGAAAGCAATGAGCATGCCTCATTAAGGTTATATAGAGAAAATTGCCTGTCAAATATGCACCTAATTATGAAACACTTAATCATTTGAATTGAGTAAAAGTTACATTCAAAGTAAAGCATTCAAACGAATAAAACCCATTTATGTCCAAACAATTATGGATGAATACGATTTTCCGTCATTGGAAACATGGTAAGGATAGTGATCTCAAGAACTGTCACTCCTTTTTGTTATCCCAAGTATTAGCAAATCACTGTAGTATGAAGAGATTTGCTAAATGAAGACACAATGACAAGTGTCTCACTGCGTGCTAACTCTGTGTAGATTTTTAAAATTACCGAAAGTTGCAATTACTTTGGTGAGGCAATTATTTACAAAGTGCAAAGAGGTTTCTGCCCCAAATTGCAGTTCACAAGTTTCCCAACTTGTGTCTTGTTTATGACTGAAGCTTCATTCTCTATAGAAGGAATATTCAGTCAGCACTAAGATCACGATTTGACTCATGAACGACACTGGTTCACATGTGGCAAAATACATATTTACGATTAATTTATGATCTGGTCTCATCAAAGACTTAGTCAAGTTGAATTTGTTATCAACACGATTATCATTCGGAAGTGTCAAATCTTGAAGAAGTTTTGCCGGACTTATTTTTCAATGTCCCAGCAAGTGTTCGTTAGAAAATTTTGTTTTAAAAAGGGATCTTAAAAAGGTTTAGATTCATTAGGTTTATTAGACCTGTCTTATGTTGATTGATGAATTGGGATTGACGGAACATTTGCTTGGCACTTTTCTTTCACTGACATATAGAGCCGGATTAACAACCGTTAGTATATTTCGGGATAAATAAGGGGAGTACAAAATGTCGGCCGCCATTTAATATGAATATTGTGGTAAGATACACCAGATATTTTCCATTTCCTTAGATGCTCTGCTTCTGATTACTTTCAAGTATCTTTTATCATCTTTTATGACAAAATGTACGGTGTATAGTTTTTTGAGTTGTGTTGCTGCACCACTACCACCACCACTAACTGACTTTTTGCCATTTATGTACGTTTTCTAGTTATTTGTAGTTATGTTCAAAGACACATATTTCTTCTTTAATATGGGTTTAACGGCATGCTGTTGTTGTTGTTTTTTCACTTCAAATTTGCTGGCATAACATTTTTCTCACGGGAAGACTTGTAGCATTCCCTTCCCAGGAGAGAAAAATGTATCTTTTAGCAAGTATACACTCATGTCCATAAATTAAGGATAATGAAGTTCAGGCAAAGAAAGAGACAGAAGCAAAACAAATTTGACTTATTTGTAAAGTCTATTTATTAAACAAAAGGTAAAGAGCAAAAAGATGCTATATGTTTGACATAATTAATAAAAATCGCGATTTTTACTCCTGGAGCAAATTTCGAAAAAGAACCTATTTACAAAACACAGTATAACATGGTTAGTATGATGGTTAATATGGAGTATGTCTCCCGGACAATGCAATACAGGCCTTACAACGCCTAGGCATGCTGAGTATCAAATTATCAATCTGATCTTGGGGAATATTACACCACTCATCAAGAAATGACAGGTGACAGGTGTTGTTGCAATTCTGTTTATGCAATTCGTCGGCCAAGCATATCCCACACATGCTCTATTGGATTCAAGTCCGGTGATTATGCTGAACAATCCATACGGGTGATATCCTCCAATTGAAGGCATTCGTCTACAATGTTTGCACGGTGAGGACGGGCGTTGTCATTCATAAACAAAAATTCAGCACCCATGCCGTCCCGAAAAAACGTACATGTTGTTCCAGAATGACATCCCGATAGATGTGGCCTGTCATCGTTACACTCTGAACATGCAGGTCAGTTCTGGAACCAAGAATAATTCCTCCCTAAACGAACCATCCTGCACCACCGTAACGGTGTCGTTAAATGGTGTTCTCTTGGTGGTAACGGGTACCTGGCGCTCTCCATATGAAAGTCCGGCGAGAATCAGACTGCAAACTAAACCTGGACTCGTCGGAAAACATCACACCAGACCGCTGTTGCGGTGTCCACAATGCATGCTCTCTACTCCAGGTTAATCGCAGGCGACAGTGAGTTGCGGTAAGTGGAACACATCTGACAGGCCTACGAGCATATAAACCAATGTGCCCTAAGCGTCTGTACACGGTCTGTCTTGAAACTGTCGTACCGGTAGCTGAAGAAAGCTGACGAGACAGATCTGATGCTGTGCTCCGTCTGTTTCTTTTGGCAGTAACTGCTAAATACCGGTCCTCATTCGGCGTTGTAACTCGGGGTGATCTATGCTGTAACATCTACTCACATTACCATCATCTTAGAATCGTTGCCAAAGCCTGGAGATGACACTCCGGGCGATTCCTAGTTCCTCGGATACTTCCAGCTGGGTACGTCCACATTCCAATCGTCCGATAATTCTACCACGTAAAAAATCATCCAAATACTTCTTTTGTGCCATAATTATGCGGTTATTGCACTGAAAGTCTTTTAAAGCGCTTGTGAACAATTTTACTTCTTTGCCACCATTCCTTATATACCCCTCTCTTACACTCTCGTCATTGTGACGTACTATCCGCGCCATCTGGTGGTTTCCTATAATTTGCATATCCTTCCTCAAGATGTGTGTGATAATTCTACAGATGAAATTTTTATTTTAGAGTTAAATTTTTGTGTGATCCTGAATTATCCTTAATTTATGGACATGAGTGTATAATAACAACTTGACACTCAAATTTGAAAGCAGATCAGTGTTGTGGTTATTTATATTACATGCAATTAATGCTTTGTACTAATGAGAACAATTTGTCATTCAAATCTGATTGCAGATATTCAGTATCTTGCATAATGAGACGTTATGAAATTAGCGATAGTCTGTGCGACCTTCGCAGGTCGAAACAATTACAAATGGAATATGGATTACATATAGAAATATGAAATTTTTTTATCTATTAAAATAGTAATAGTTATTTAATGAGATAAGTTTAGGCATGTGTTTGTGCGAAAAAGCGTTAAAAGAAGTTCATGGCTTATGAATACTAAGAATGTAGTTGCTTATTAAAAAAATTTTATATTGATGATAATTGTAACATAAAAACTATTATTCAGTATCTTTCTTGTGTGTACAGTTCTGTTAAAATTGAGTTTAAATTTATAAGTGCATGGAAGTAATGGCTGAATTGTTTGAAAATTGATTGTTTTAAATTATAGAAAAAACTTTTTTGTGTATCTAGCATCAAAATTGTAAATCAGTTTTGTTTATTTTGTGCAAATTGCAATTTTTCCAATTTTTAAAATGTCTTTCTAAGTAAAATTTTAAAAAGTAGATTTAACTATTCTCGGTAAAGATTTAGGGTTCGAGATTCTCCATACAGATAGAGTGATTGATATTTGTAAGAAAATTAAAAATTCCACAGAGTATGATGACTAATTTTCTAAATGTCGCTTAGATGTGATCTCAAAAGAACGTGAAGCTGGGGAAGAGGAAGAGAAGGAAAGCGAATGAGCATTTGAGTTAGAGAAATTGAGGATATCTAATGCAGCAGAAACATCCAGTGTAGGTTCAATGCGTAGTTGAATTGTTAAAAACCGACACGAAATGAAGCACTTAATGCAAAACATTGACATGCAAACTACAGATATTCCCTTGAACTTAACATTTTTGAAAGGTCAGGGGTTCGGCACAAATTGATGAAAATGATTGGGTGCCACAATTAATTTCCATTTTGCCGTTAGATTCAGCCCGAATTTTAATCAGAGAACCAGGAGATAGAATGCAATAGTACTAAATTGTAAAAAACCTGAATTTAAAAGGAAACCCGAAATTTTTATAATAAAATTTGCTCAACATAAAAAAAAAAAAAAAAAAAAAAAAGAAAAAAAAACTGAAGCTTTATGGAAACAATTGGTTTTTCAAATAAAATTTATCTTGATGGATGGCTAGATGGCTTAGAGCTTAATGATTTCGAAAGTCTAAGGAATTTAAAGATCAAATAAAACATCGAGGGCCGAGTGACGTAAAATATCATTTTTTGGATGAGTGAGTAACAATAGTTGATCCAATAGAATTATCAAAAAAATGTGTCGTTACGTATTAGCTAAGAGCAATCGAAAGACAAACAACGTCAGGATACCAGAGCGAAAACCAATAAACAGGGTTAAGGTAGTGTCACGGGAAAAGAATGTAGGGATCAATCCGGGAAAAAAAACAGAAATGAAATTGTGGAAAAATTCTTCGCCCCCAAGGAAATTGGCGTGGAAAGAATTTTGAACGGAGGACGCTTCCAGCATATGCATTTCACTCAACCCTTAAAACAAAATTGCCCACAATTTAAAAAAGGTCAATCGACGGAGTTTGTAAATCAGTTAGGGATCGCAAATACAGCAGAGAATGTATTGAACCACGTATGAGCAAAGGATTCGTAAATAATGGAGAAATAAATATACTTCGCAACACGGGAGCTTCTGTAGAGATATCTTCTGTAATCGCGAGAAACCGTATAAATCTGAAACACATCATTGGTTTGATTTGGTTTGTCGCTATACGATCATCATACGATAATTGTATGAAAGAAGTCGAGCAGTATGTTAAAAGTTGTGATCCGTGCCAGCGCATTAGGTAGAGTCACGATAAACAAGCAATATCAAAAAAATTTGTTTAAGTCAATTCTTACTTTTTTTTTTTTCTATATTACAGAAAGTCCTTTATCAATAATTTTCATTCATTTTTTAAGTTTATCTGGAGCCATCTATTGGTAGATATATGCAACTTAAATCTAAAAAAAAACTTAAAATTAATTAATTAAATGTAATTACTGAATTAATATTTGAAAAAACTGTATTAACATCCAGTGTCATCCACTACAAGTTCAAAAAAATATATTTGAACTTCAGTGGATGAATAGAAAGTGTTTTATGAACGATTGAAAATTTGAACAAGATATACATAGGGAGAGTGTGAGCTAATAGAAGGAATTGAAAAAAAAAGGCACCTTTGAGGTATCTTCAAAAATTAACATCGACGCCGTAGGTGAAAGCTACTTGTGCGAACGCCCATCCAATTGAGTGAAAAAATCGTTATTTATTAACGGCAATCTGCTTGTCTTCAAAATATCCGGATGCGATTCCTGTCGCGGATATTAGTTCATTCGCGGTGACAATTGCATTGTTAGATAAACTCATGTTTGTGAAAATTGCAATTCCTTGAAGGAATCGTCATAATTGAAGGAAATTTAGTACACAGTTGAGTGGTAGTGGTGCAAATAAATGATTAAATGTTCAAAGCAAACAAACAATAACAAGAGATCGGAATCAGTATTTTGTGTAGCCACCACGCGCCGCAATAAGTGCTGCCACACGACGTGGCATGGAGTGAAACAAATTTTGAATGTCTGCCTGAGGAAGAGCATTCCATATTGTTTGTATGAGCACCCAAAGTTCTTCTGCAGAAGCAACAGGACAAGGATCACGAGCGAGACGCCGACCAACGAAATCCCACACATGTTCAATCGGAGACATATCCGGGGAATACGCAGGCCAAGGAAGAAGCTGTACCTGCCGCTCTGCAAAGAAGGATTGAACAATCCTAGCGATATGAGGACGATCATTGTCCTGCTGAAATACAGCGCCTGGCAAGCTTTGAAGTAAGGGAACAGCTGGGGGCTGCAGAACTTCACTGATGCACCGGTTGCTGTTCAGATTGCCCACAATTCTTAGCAATTGAGATCGTCCATGATATGCTATGGCACCCCAGACCATAACTCCGGGTGTTCGTCCTCTGTGGCGTTCGATAATGCACTCGGAAGGTGGCGTTCACCGGCATAGCGTCTGACACGAATGCGGCCATCATGGTATCACAAATTAAAGCGGGATTCGTCAGAAAACACGACATGCTGCCAATCAGCACGCCAGTCTCTATGCTGAGCGGCCCATTGTAGCCGCAGGCGGCGATGGTTTAGCGTGAGAGGGATCCTGTATAAAGGAGTCCTTGCGCTCAGTCCACGTTGCAGCAGACGTCTACGAATTGATGAAACACACAATGAAACACCTGTAGCTATTGACCACTGTGCTGCCAATTGTCTAGAGGAAGCTGTACGGTCCGTCAGCGCCATGCGGACCAGGTGTCTATCATCGCGAGCTGACGTCACATTTCGTTGTCCACTCCCGGTTTTCCGGAGTTGTCCGACACTCGTCAGTCCACTGCTTCCAAAGACGCATCAC
The DNA here is from genome assembly GCA_021605095.1 of Caerostris extrusa. Lineage (NCBI taxonomy): Eukaryota > Metazoa > Arthropoda > Arachnida > Araneae > Araneidae > Caerostris > Caerostris extrusa. Next base: position 116,665 of record BPLR01017784.1, on the reverse strand, counting down.
TGTGCTGCTGTTACGCTGCACACGAGCGGCTACTGCATGATAAGACAATCCAGCTTCACGAAGGCCAATGATCCCCCCTTTCAAACTCTGTAAGTTGTTCAAATCTCGCTCTCTTTCGTCGAAGGCATAAGTAACGATTGAGCTAACGTTTACCCCTAGCAGATAACCACCGATAACCATACACACCTCGCTACAGCTGTCTATTTATTCGGATCCATCCGCCGTTCAAAGGGCGCTGCTCAGCATACGCATGCGCTACGGATTTGAAATTCTAATCATTTGCATATCATGCGCTAATTTGCATTTCCTGAAAATTTCAGCTCACTAGCGTAAGTCTTTCATGGTGTTGCAATGTTCACAAACATGAGTTTATATATGGCCGAATGGGAAGTTCAGTGCGATTTAGGAACGTCGTTTACGAGTAATTTGACGTCAGAGGTTTTTGAGAAATTTTTTATCAAGGTAACCCCTTGTCCGGTTCGGCATCCGCAATCTTTCCACTGAACGCATAAAAGATTATTAAAGGTGTCTTGAGTCCGGAAAAATTGGGAAAAATATTCATTATTAGCTTTATGCACTGTAACACATGAGAGTACGGGATTTACCCCCGCGGTGCTAATTCAGGAAACAATTTAAGGATTTACGAAGTCATATTACATGAACATTGGGTAAAATCCTAGGAAACCTGTTTTTGAGCTAATCAATCAAAGGAAGAGATGTCAAGAATTAGCAATAGAGAAAATGACGAAGTGCATGCTAAGCGAAAGTTTGGTAAGACAAAAATGCAGTCCAACGAAAACTTAAAATCGGAGATTATGTTTTGGTGCTTACCGCCTCTAAACCAAATAAAATGACAGTAAAATAATTGGTCCAGGAATATTTGAAAGTCAATTATCAGAAAGCAATTATTTTGTTAAAATGGCAAATAAAAATGAGAAGGGTCAAACACATCATGTAAATTTGTTAAAGCCATATCACAAAAGACATGAAAGAGTAAATCTGGCAATTACCAAAAGGGAGGAAATATTTGGAAATGGGTCCGAGGATGTAGAAATTAAGTACCCGAGCTTTGACGCCAATGTTTTCAATTTTGAAGAAATTGTAAGTGAAAGTGATTTAGAAAATCGGTTAAGTGTACAAGAAATCGATGAAATGAGGAAATTACTGATTATAAAAGGTTTTTCTCTCGTGAGCCAAGAAAAACAAATTTAGTGGAACACGATATTTAGCTAATTAACAATAAGCCGTTTAAGGCAAAACCGTATCGCACTTCCTTACGTCAAAAGGAAATTCTGAATACAGATATAAAACGGGTGCTGAATTTGAATATGATAGAAATCATTCCAACTGATTGCACCTCCCCAATGATTTTAGTAGAGCAACCAGAGAAGGATTCCCACCCTTGCATAGATTATAGGCAATTAAACTCAAATATTCGCACTCAATCTTTTTCGTTAACTAGTATTGAGGGAAGAGTGTTCGCCACGAAGTTTATTACAGTATTGATTCAGCAAAGAGATATTGGCAAATACTTCTTAATAAATGCACATTGATGCGCTGCATTTGTAATTATTATTAGGACGTATGTACATCCGAGAATGCCTATCGGGTTAGTTAATGCTCCGTATTTCTTTAGTAAGTTAATGTCGCAAGTGTTATAAAATTGTGAAGATTTCGCAATCCCGTATTTAGATGATATTGTAATCCATTTCTTAGATTATTAGATATTGTAAAAGATATTGTAATCTATTCTATTAATTTATATTAAATTAGATTCCTATTAAATTAAAAAGATATTGTAATCTATTCTATTCCTTAGATCCTTAGATTATTAGATATTGTAAAAGATATTGTAATCTATTCCTTTTAAATGATCCTTCCATCTATTCACATAGATGGTAGGATCATTTAAAACACAACGATGAAGTTTTAAGTCGTGCAAATGACGCGAAACCATCCAAATTTATATTTGACTAGAACCACACTAAGTATTTAGAATATCTTTCAGGTAATGGAATTGGGACACCAAAATAAAGGCTGTTTTAGATTTTCCCACGCCCACCACAAAAACACAAATTACAGCTCTCTTAGGATTGACCGGATATTACGCGCATTACAAGAACACTTTCGGTAATTACAGCCTCTCTAACAAACACTCTAAAGGCAAAAATTAACAGAGAAAGCATAAATTGGACCAAGGAATGCACCAGGCTTTTGAAGAGTTAAAACGCAGTTTGACCAGCAAACCTATATTAATTATAAAAAAAGAATTTATTCTACAGAAAGATTCGAGCTCATTTGTTTGGTAATTTTTTTTTATCATAACGCAATGAGGAAAATAACGAGCATCCCATCTTGTATTCAAGTAAAGATTATTAGATGTTGAGCGGAAATTCTCTACTTCTGAACAAGAATGCCTTGCAGTGGTCCACGGCATAAAAAACCCTGACATGGTCGTTTGAATTACAACCTTTACAATATGAGGTAGCTCACAATCCGGGAAAAAACCTAAAAATACCGATGCTCTTAGCCGAAACGAACCCAGAACTGGGAGAACGTAAAAGATTAAAATTTTGTTCTCTTTTTGTATTATAGAATATGGAATTATTTTTTATTACAATTTTTAAAATTTTTATCAGTATAATGTTTGAAAAAAAAATTGAGAAAATATTTTTGAAAATAAATATTGAATTGTGAAAATATTTTTTTAGTAATTCAGTTAGCAGCTGCGAAATATTTAAGTGCTTATTTAAAAAGCTTTATTTTGTTTTTGTTTTGTATTTGTTTAAATTGACTCTTTTTTATGTGAATACGTGAAGTAGAATTCTTTTCGCAGAAAAATTCGAAAAAAAATTCTCTCAAAATGATTTGTAGCATTCTTTTCTCACGGGAAAAATTTTGGCATTACATTCCCAGGAAAAAGGAATGTATATTATTTGACAAGTATATAATTACAACCCATCACACAAATTTGACAACAGACAAGCAGTGTTGTGGGTAGTTATATGACATGAAATTAGTGTTTTGTACTAATAAGAACAACCAGTCACTCAAATCTGATAGCAGATATTCGGTATCATATATAATGAGAATCATAAAATTAGCGAATGGGTATGCGATTTTCACAGGTTGAAATAATTGCAAATTGAATATGGACTACATCAGGAGTTGTTCCATCGTGATTGGTGATATACCACGAGCAGAGAATTGCCTATTCTAATGAGGAGCCAGCGAAGCCACCCCATCTTCTTGACGGATTGTCTTAAAAGAAGGTTTTTGGTGAAGAGATCTGAGACGAGTCGACCAGAAGTGTTGTTTTTATTTTTCTCTGAAGTGACTGAATAGGCCGGTGTTTCCGCCTGTTTACAAAGTGAGCCCCTTCTGGTTTCGTGTGTCACGCCGAGTGATAGTTAAGGTCAGCCGCAGACCATGCAACTAGATTCGACGTAGAGTCGAGAACTCTGAAAATCTTTGACTTTCAGTGAACTGCATTTGTGATTGAATTATGCACTTATAATAAAATTTATATTTTTAATTATTATTTTTTTGTATACAAAAATGTATCTACAAAAGTGTATCTTTGTATCCCTCTTTTTAGAATTTGTTTTAAATATTCTGATTAGTCATTTACTAAGAAAATTTCTTCAATTTATTCTGTATTTTTATTAGCAATATGCCAAGACCCAAACATAAATGTGTGGTTATGTAAGTACAGCTTTGAAGCGATGGAGTACAAATGCAAAAACGAAATTAATATTTTTAAAATCTTTTATCTAATGCTGAGAAAATGCAAAAAGACAAATCTATCGGATGTTCTACACAAGAACCTCATATTAAGATTTCTATCCAAGAAAACAAAAGATATGAGTGAAAGCCCAAATTATGTAATTTTAGATGTTATCAGACTGTACAAGTTGTTTCTAAATCTGGGATACATTACATGGTAGAATATTTTTCATGTGCTCTTTAAGGGGAAAATATTGCCTCAGTTAAAAAGTCATTTGTATGCAAACAGTAATCAAAGGATTATAGTAAGCATAACTATGCAAAATCTGATCTCGGTGAAAAGTCATCAGAATATTGTGTGTAGTATAAAGGCCGTAAAACTGCATGAAGTGTCCATCATCACGGTTCTTCAGGTTTATTGTAAATAGAAATAGTACATAGGCTATGGGCAAGATCACAAAATAGGTTAACGGTACACCATGCTTTGAAGTTGAAAGGAAGAAACTATTTAAAAAATCATACAATATTATCAGAATGCTGCTTTTAGAAATAAGAAAGATATAAATTCAATGAAAACTGCCGTTTATATCACTTTGTTGCATAAAGTTCTACTGATACCAAACCGCAACACAATAGCTGTTTCTGTGGCAAGTATTATTTATCAAGCAGCATTAGCAAGTGGTAAAAATATTGGTCCACATAAAACACAAGTAAAAACACTAATGAATGAAAATTCTTAGCTAAAATGTATGCCAATTTTTAAAAAACTGGTGTAAAATTAACTTTTTGAATGCTGCGTAAGAAGTCTGACACAGAATTGAAATGAAAATATGCATGGTTTGATATGGAGCAATTATTCAAAAACATTTTTCTACTTCGCTCCATCGTGTTCAAAGGGCAGTGGCAGATGTAGTTTCAAAATTCAATCTAGGAGCTCTTAAAACATTAAAAAAGTGTATATTTTGAAACTAATATTATTTTTAATAGACTGTAAAGATACTCAGTGCTGTGGTGAGATTATAGCCGTGTTTATCAAAGAAATAAGAAAAAATATTACGGTGTATGTGTGCCTTAGCACGAAAAAAAATTAAACTTGCTAATTTTAAACATACTCTAATTTTTAAAAAGGAAGGACTTATGCTACATATAAAGCAGAATTTTTGGATTAATAAAGATATATTTTAAAATTTTGTCAGGATTTATAATTTGCAAATATTCAATAAAAATTATAAAGTAAATTTTCTCGTTTTCCATTTTCTTTACTATTTTGAGGACATAAAAATTATTAATTTTTGATGGTTTACTAATTAGGAAAATTAAAAATGCTTTAAAAAACTTCAGAAAAAAAAAGCTCATTTTTTAATATGAATTTTAACACATAAGAATTATTATAAAACAATTAAATTATTCGATATATCATTTATTATAATCTAAATAAATGAAACAATTACAATAATGACACAAATAATAATTTCTTGGGGAGAGGAGGTGGCTGATGGCCGAGTGGATAGCGCTCTGACGCACAGTGCCGTAGGTTTCGGATATGGATGTGATATGGATTGCGATATGGATGTTTGTAGTGGTTTGGAATCCATTTTAAGCAGTAGGCCCTATTCTAATATGACTGTAGAGCGTATCGCTGACCACACTACCTCGTCAAAAGAAAGCATCTTGCGTCTAAAAATCTGCCAGGAGACAGACGACCTTGGCCCACCATGACACCTTGGCGCCAATGAAGAAGACAAAATTATTTTGGGATGATGTAACCATTTCAAATGAAAACCTAATTGAAGAATTTTGCTTAGTCTACTGTAAAAGCAAATAATCTCACTTCTGTCTTACCACTCCGTTGTTATGACAACATTTGACAATAAAAGACATGAGTGGCCTTACACATAGACCTAACCAGTATAGATATTTAACAGTTTGTTGTGCAGTCTTATCACTGCTGTTTTCTGTTTTGCGATTCGTTTAGTTATTTTCTATTCTTTTTTTACACTTAATACTTAATGTGAAATTATGTCCCCTTTAAAATTATCATTTCTTAAATCAATATATATGTGCAAGTTTAAATTAAACATTTTCTTTTGTACAGAGCCCTATGACGTTGGTAATGGGTGGGATTCTAACAGAACAATTTTCATTTCACTAACAACTATAATATAAGATTCAGCATATTACTTGTAAAATATTAAACAACATTTCTCTCTTTTCAAATTTATACTTTAAATACAACCATGTACAAGGAATTGTTGTTCCTTGTCATGGAAATAAGTTCTCCAAGTTTTATTAATATTATCTGTAATTAATATTAGTTAATTAATCAATAAATTAATATAGTTAATTAATATAATCAGTATTTTTCGTAATCAATAATAACTTAGAGTATTTTCCCTGATAAAACACATTATAAAATCAAATATATTGTTTTTAAATTAAAATATTAAAATAAAATAAATGTTTACGTGAATAATAATTTTTAATTATTAATTTCCCGAGTAAATTAAAAATATTGCTTTCAATGTCATCTTTGTTAAATATGAATTTTATTTTTAGTTTAACTTCATTTTACATATATAACACTTCGTAAAAAGGAGAAAATTCATTAAATTGGAATTTATATTATAAACGAAATACTATTTCGAGACAACAGGCAAATAAAAATAAAAAACAAAATTTGTGTTCCCTAAATTAACTTCTTCGCAGATAACAAACAAATAAGATATTAATAATTTTAAATTAAAAAGTTTATATACGGAAATGTTTATCCAATTTAAATCATGCTGTTGAAAAACAATATTTTTAAATTAAAAAGTTTTTATATAAACTTTTCTAATTTAAATATTGTTATTAAAATCAATATTTTTAAATTTAAAGATTTTTATATATAAAATTTTTTTAATATAAATAATGCTGCTAAAAAACGCAATATTTTTAAATTAAAAAGTTTTTCTCTTTTAAATTTTTCTAATTTAAGTAAAGCAGTTAAAAAACAATATTTCAAAATAACAAGTTTTTACTTGGAAAATAACTAAACTAATGATGTTAAAAACAATATTTTTAAATTAAAAAGTTTTGAAAATATGGAAAAATTTTATGATTAAAATAATGCTGTTAAAACAATATTATTAAATTAAAAGGTTTTTATATGGAAAATTTTTCTAATTTGAATAATGCTGTTAAAAACGATATTTTTAAATTAAACAGTTTTTATACATAAAATTTTTCTAATTGAAATAATAATGTTGTAAAACGATATTTTTAAATCATAGTTTTATACATATTTTTTTCAATTTAAATAATGCTGTTAAATTAAGTTTAAATTACACAGATTTATATAGAAAACGTTTCTAATTTAAAAAATCCTGTTAAAAAACAAAATCTTTAAATTAAAGGTGTTAATGTATATAAATTTACTAATTTAAATAATGATGTTAAAAACAATATTTCAATTAAAAAGGTAATGAGGTTAGAAACAATATTTTTGAATAAGAAAGATTTTATACGGAAATATTTTATATTTAAATAATGCTGTTAAAAACAATATTTTTTTCATTAAAAGGTTTGATATGGAAATTTTAATAATATAAATTATGCTGTTAAAGAACGATATTATTAAATTAAAAAGATTGACACGGAAAATTGAACTTATTTAAATGCTGTAAAAAAAAACGGTACTTTAAATTAAGAAGAATGAAACGATAAATTTTTCGAATTAAAAAAATGCTGTTAAAAAAACACGTTTTTAATAATAAATATTTTATACTGAAAATTTTACTAATTAAAGTAATGCTGTAAAAAATATTATTTTTCAATTAAAAATGTTTTATACGGAAAATTTTTCTAATTTAAATAATGCCGTTAAAAACAATATTTTTAAATTAAAAAGATTGAAACGGAAAATTTTACTTTTTTAAATAATGCTGTTAAAAACGATATTTTAAATTAAAAAGATTGACACGGAAAATTTAATTATTTAAATAATGCCGTTAAAATGTTTTTTTAATTAAAAGATTGACACGGAAAATTTTACTTATTTAAATAATGCTGTTAAAAACAATATTTTTGAATTAAAAGATTTTTACACGGAATATTTTCAATTTTAAATAATGAATTAATAAATAATACTGTTAAAAACGAAATTTTAAATTCAAAAAAGTTTTAATGCATAAATTTACTTATTTAAATAATGCTGTTAAAAACAATATTATTAATTAAAGAAGATTTAAAAATATGGAAAATTTGTCTAAAATAAATATTCCTGTTAAAAAAAATAATTTTAAATTAAAGGTGTTAATGTATAAAAATTTACTAATTTAAATAATGCTGTTAAAAACAGTTTTTCAATTAAAGAGGAAATACAGTTTTTTAAATAAAAATGTATTTAAATTAAATAATTTTTATAAAACATAAATTTTTTTCAATCTAAATAATGCTGTTATATAAAACATTAATTTAAACTTTTAAATGATTTATGCTCCCTAAATGGGAAATTTTACTAATATAAGTAATGTTGTTAAAAACATTATTTTCAATTAAAAGGCTTTTTTGTATAAAATTTTTACATTTAAATAATGCTGATAAAAAACAATATTTTTAAATTAAATTTTTATACATAAAATTTAATAATTTAAATAATGCTATTAATAAAAGACTTTTTTTAAAAAAAGTTTTATACGGAAAATTTTACTAATTAAAATAATGCTTTTAAAAACAATATTTTTAAATTAAAAGTTTTTATATGGAAATCTTTTCAAATTTAAATAATGCAGTTGAAAAATTATATTTTTCAATTAAAAAGATTGAAACGGAAAATTTTAATTATTTAAATAATGCTGTTAAAAACGATATTTTTGAATTAAAAGATTGATATGGAAAATTTTTCTAATTTAAATAATGCTTTAAAAACAACATTTTTCAAGTTAAATGTATTGACAAGGAAATTTTTCCTAATTTAAATAATGTTGTTAAAAAATATTTTTTCAAATTAAAAGGTTTCATATCTAAAAATTTTCTAATTAAAATAAAGCTGTTAAAAAACGATGTTTATAAATTAAAAATTTTGATACTTAAAAATTTTTCAAATTAAATAATGCTGTTAAAACCAATATTTTTAAGTTAAAAATTTTGAAAATATGGAAATTTTCTAATTTAAATAATGGTTTATTTTTTTAAATTAAAAAGGTTTTCTAATTTAAAATTTTTCTAATTTAAATAAAACTGTTAAAAAATATTTTCAAAATCTTTTTACATGGAAAATATTTCAAATTAAAATATTGCTGTTAAAAATAATATTTTTATTAGAAAGATTTTAAAATATGGAAATTTTTAATTTAAAGGATGCTGGTTAAAATAATGAAATGTTTTATACAAAAAATTGCACTAACAAATTTTCCAGTTAAAAAACGATATTTCAAATTAAAAAAATTGGTAAAAATTATTCTAATTTAAGTAATACTGTTTTTAAAAACAATATTTTTAAATTAAAGATTTTCATTTGGAAATTTTATTAATTAAAATAATGCTGATAAAAAGCAATATTTTTTTAAAAACTTTAATTTAAATAATGCTATAAAAACGATATAAAAAAAGATTGACAATATTTTCCTAATCTAAATCATGCTGTTAATACTTTTAAATTAAAAAGGTTTTCATATGGAAATCTTTTCTAATTAAAATAACGCTGTTGAAAAACGATTTTTCAAATTAAAAAGTTTATATACTTAAAATTTTAAATTAAACTAATGATGTTAAAAACAATATTTTTAATTAAAAGTTTTGAATATGGAAAAATTTTCTAATATAAAGTATGCTGTTAAAGAAATACTATTAAATTAAAAGATTTTTTATATAAAATTTCTAATTTAAATAATGCTTTTAAAAAACGACATTTTTAAAATAAATGGTTTTTATACATATTTTTTGAATTTAAATAATGCTGTCAAAATAAGTTTAAACGATTTATATGGAAAAAGCTTTTTAAATAATCCTGTTAAAAAACAAAATTTTAAATTAAACGGAAAACAAATATTGTTTTTAACAGCATTTTTAAATAATGCTAATGTTGAAAAACCTTGTTTTCATAATAAAATTTTTATACTGAAAATTTTATTATTATATTATTTTTGAATTAAAAGGTTTCATACGGAAATTTTTCTATTTAAATAATGCCGTTGAAAACAATATTTTTAAATTAAAAAGATTGACACGGAAAATTTTACTTATTTAAATAATGCTGTGAAAAACGAAATTTTAAATTAAAAAAGATTGACACGGAAAATTTTAATTATTTAAATAATGCTGTTAAAAACGATATTATTAAATTAAAGAAAATTTAAAAATATGCAAAATTTGTCTAAAATAAATATTCCTGTTAAAAAAAATAATTTTAAATTAAAGGTGTTAATGTATAAAAATTTACTAATTTAAATAATGCTGTTAAAAACAAAAACAACAATTAAAGAGGAAATACTGTTAAATAACAATGTATTTAAATTAAAAGTTTTTTTATACATAAATTTTTTTTTAATCTAAATAATGCTGATATAAAACAATAATTTAAACTTTAAATGATTTATGCGGGAAATTTTACTAATATAAGTAATGTTGTTAAAAACAATATTTTTCAATTAAAAGGCTTTTTTTTGTATAAAATTTTTTACATTTAAATAATGCTGATAAAAACAATATTTTTAAATTAAATTTTTTATACACAAAATTTTAATAATTTAAATAATGCTATTAATAAAAGCCTTTTTTTAAAAAAAGTTTTTATACGGAAAATTCTACAAATAAAAATAATGCTTTTAAAAACAATATTTTTAAATTAAAAGTTTTTTATATGGAAATTTTTCAAATTTAAATCATGCAGTTGAAAAATTTTATTTTTCAATTAAAAAAGATTGACACGGAAAATTTTAATTATTTAAATAATGCTGTTAAAAACGATATTTTTAAATAAAAAGATTGATATGGAAAATTTTCTAATTTAAATAATGCTGTTAAAAACAATATTTTTAAGTTAATTGTATTGACAAAGAAATTTTTCTAATTTATATAATGTTGTTAAAAAAAATATTTTTAAATTAAAAGGATCTCATATCTAAATCTTTTCTATTTAAAATAAAGCTGTTCAAAAAACGATGTTTTTAAATTAAAATCTTTTTATACTTACAATTTTACAAATTAAACTAATGATGTTCAAACCAATATTTTTAAATTAAAAAGTTTTGAAAATATGGAAAAATTTTCTAATTAAAATAATGCTGTAAAACAATATTTTTAAATTAAAAGGTTTTTCTATTTAAAATTTTTCTAATTTAAGTAAAACTGTTAAAAAATAATATTTCAAAATAACAAGTTTTTACATGGAAAATATTTCAAATTAAAATATTGCTATTAAAAATAATATTTTTATTAAAAGATTTTAAAAGGAAATTATTTAATTTAAAGGATGCTGGTTAAAAAAAATATTTTTAAATGAAATGTTTTATACATAAAATTGCAATAACTTAAATTTTCCTGTTAAAAAACGATATTTCCAAATTAAAAAGATTGATACGGAAAATTATTCTAATTTAAGTAATACTGTTTTAAAAACAATATTTTTAAATTGAAAGATTTTCATTTGGAAATTTTATTAATTAAAATAATGCTGATAAAAGCAATATTTTTTTCATTAAAAACTTTTTATACAGAAAATTTTTCTAATTTAAATAATGCTATAAAAACGATATTTTTATGTTAAAAAATGGACAAGGAATATTTTCCTAATTTAAATCATGCTGCTAAAAAACAATATTTTTAAATTAAAGGTTTTCATATGGAAATCTTTTCTAATTAAAATAACGCTGTTGAAGATGTTTTCAAATTAAATAGTTTATATACTTAAAATTTTACTAATTAAACTAAAGATGTTAAAAACAATATTTTTAAATTAAAAAGTTTTGAATATGGAAAAATTTTCTAATTAAAGTAATGCTGTTAAAACAATACTACTAAATTAAAAGTTTTTATATGGAAAATTTTTCTAATCTAAATAATTCTCTTAAAAAACGATATTTTTAAAATAAATAGTTTTTATACATATTTTTAAATTTAAATAATGCTGTCAAAATAAGTTTAAATTGCAAAATTTATATGGAAAAAAAACTTCTAATTTAAATAATCCTGTTAAAAAACGAAATCTTTAAATTAAAGGTGTTAATGTATACAAATAATTTTTTAAATTATTTAAATAAATAAAACTAAAGCTGTTAAAAAACCTTGTTTTCATTATAAAATTTTATACTGAAAATTTTATCAATTACAGTATCGCTGTTAAAAATATTATTTTTGAATTAAAGGTTTCACACGGACAATTTTTCTAATTTAAATAATGCCGTAAAAAACAATATTTTTAAATTAAAAGATTGACACGGAAAATTTTACTTATTTCAATAATCCTGTTAAAAAACGGTGTTTTTTTGGAAAAGGTTTTTTTTTATATGGAAGATTTTTCTATTTAAATAATACTGTTAAAAAGAAAAAGGATATTTTTAAATTAAAAAGATTGTCACGGAAAATATTTCTAATTTAAATAATTCAGTTAAAAAATTATATTTTTAAATCAGAAAGATTGACAAGGAAAATTTTCCTAATTTAAATAATGCGGTTAAAAACAATAAATTTAAATTAAAGGTTCTCATATGGAAATCTTTTCTAATTAAAATAACGCTATTAAAAAACGATGTTTTTAAATTAAAAACTTTTAAACTTACAATTTTACAAATTAAACTAATGATGTTAAAAACAAAATTTTTATATTAAAAAGTTTTGAAAATATGGAAAAATTTTCTAATTAAAATAATGCTGTTAAAACAATATTTTTAAATTAAAAGGTTTTTACGTGGAAAATTTTCTAATTTATATAATGCTGTTAAAAACGATATTTTTAAATTAAACACTTTTTATACATTAAATTTTTCTAATTGACATAATACTGTTGTAAAACGATATTTTTAAATCGTAAAGTTTTATACATATTTTTTCAATTTAAATAATGCTGTTAAATTAAGTTTAAATTACACAGATTTATATGGAAAACGTTTCTAATTTAAATAATACTGTTAAAAAACGATGTTTTTAAATTAAACAGTTTTTATACATAACATTTTCTAATTGAAATAATACTGTTGTAAAACGATATTTTTAAATCGTAAAGTTTTATACATATTTTTTCAATTTAAATAATGCTGTTAAATTAAGATTAAATTACACAGATTTACATGGAAAACGTTTCTAATTTAAAAAATCCTGTTAAAAAACAAAATCTTTAAATTAAAGGATAAAATTAATTAATTTAATTAATGTATATAATTAAATTAATGTATATAAATGTACTAATTTAAATAATGATGTTAAAAACAATATTTCAGTTAAAAAGGTAATGAGGTTAGAAACAATATTTTTGAATAAGAAAGATTTTTATACGGAAATTTTTATATTTAAATAATGCTGTTTAAAAACAATATTTTTTTATTAAAAGGTTTGATATGGAAATTTTAATAATATAAATTATGCTGTTAAAGAAAGATATTATTAAATTAAAAAGATTGACACGGAAAATTTTACTTATTTAAATAATGCTGTAGAAAACGATACTTTAAATTAAGAAGAATGAAACGGCAAATTTTTCGAATTAAAAAATGCCGTTAAAAAACATGTTTTTAATAATAAATATTTTATACTGAAAATTTTACTAATTAAAGTAATGCTGTTAAAAATATTATTTTTCAATTAAAAAGGTTTTATACGGAAAATTTTTTCTAATTTAAATAATGCCGTTAAAAACAATATTTTTAAATTAAAAAAAGATTGAAACGGAAAATTTTACTTATTTAAATAATGCTGTTTAAAAACGATATTTTAAATTAAAAGATTGACAGGAAAATTTTAATTATTTAAATAATGCTGTTGAAAACAATATTTTTGAATTAAAAGGTTTTTATGCGGAAAATTTTTCAATTTAAATAATGAATTAATTGAAATAATCCTGTTAAAAAACAAAATTTTTAAATTCAAAGGTTTTTATGCATACGAATTTACTACTTTAAATAGTGCTGTTAAAAACAATATTATTAATTTAAAGAAGATTTAAAAATATGGAAAATTTGTCTAAAATAAATATTCCTGTTAAAAAAATAATTTTTAAATTAAAGGTGTTAATGTATAAAAATTTAGTAATTTAAATAATGCTGTTAAAAATAATTTTTCAATTAAAGAGTTAATGCTGCTAAAAACAATATTTTAAAAGCAAAAAGATTGATACGGAAAATTTTTCTAATATAAATAATAATCCTGTTAAAAAACAATATTTTTAAATTAAAATATTTTCATATGGAATTTTTTTCTAATTAAAATAATGCTGTTAAATAACGATGTATTTAAATTAAAAAGTTTTTATACATAATTTTTTTTTAATCTAACTAAATTAAATAATCTAAATTGTTATAAAACAATAATTTGAACTTTAAATGATTAATGCGGGAAATTTTACTAATATAAGTAATGTTGTTAAAAACATTATTTTTCAATGAAATGTTTTTTTTGTATAAATCTTTTTACATTTAAATAATGCTGATAAAAACAATATTTTGAAATTAAATTTTTTTATGCATAAAATTTTAATAATTTAAATAATGCTATCAATAAAAGCCTTTTTTAAAAAAAAGTTTTTATACGGAAAATTTTACTAATTAAAATATTGCTTTTAAAACAATATTATTTCAATTAAAAGGTTTTATATGGAAAAGTTTTCAAATTTAAATAATGCAGTTGAAAAGCAATATTTTTAAATGAAAAAAAAGATTGAAACGGAAAATTTTTCTAATTTAAATAATGCTGTTAAAAACGATATTATAAATTAGAAAGATTGAAACGGAAAATTTTACTGATTAAAATAATGCTTTTAAAAATAATATTTTCAAAAACAAAATTTTTAAATTAAAAGGTTTTATATGGAAAAGGTTTCAAATTTAAATAATGCAGTTGAAAAACAAAAATATTTTTAAATTAAAGCGATTGAAACGGAAAATTTTACTAATTCAAATAATACTGTTAAAAACGATATTATAAATTAGAAAGATTGAAACGAAAAATTTTACTAATTAAAATAATGCTTTTAAAAACAATATTTTTCAATTAAAAGGTTTAATATGGAAAAGTTTTCAAATGTAAATAATGCAGTTGAAAAACAATATTTTTCAAATTAAAAAAGATTGAAACGGAAAATTTTACTAATTAAAATAATGCTTTTGAAAACAATATTTTTCAACTAAAAGGTTTTATATGGAAATTTTAAATTTAAATAATGCAGTTGAAAAATTATATTTTTCAAATAAAGAGATTGACACGGAAAATTTTTATTATTTAAATAATGCTGTTGAAAACGATATTTTTAAATTAAAAGATTGATACGGAAAATTTTTCTAATTTAAATAATGCTGTTAAAAACAATATTTTTAAGTTAAAAATATTAACAAAGAAAATTTTCCTAATTTAAATAATGTTGTTAAAAAACAATATTTTTAAATTAAATGTTCTCATATCTAAATCTTTTCTAATTAAAATAACGCTGTTAAAAAACGATGTTTTTCAATTAAAACTTTTTATACTTAGAATTTTACAAATTAAACTAATGATGTTGAAAACAATATTTTTAGTTAAAAAGTTTTGAAAATATGGAAAAATTTTTCTAATTAAAATAATGCTGTAAAACAATATTTTTAAATTAAAAGGTTTTTCTATTTAAAATTTTTCTAATTCAAGTAAAAGCTGTTAAAAAACTATATTTCAAAATAACAAGTTTTTACATGGAAAATATTTCTAATTAAAATATTGCTACTAAATATAATATTTTTAAATTAAGAGATTTTAAAAGGAAATTATTTAATTTAAAGGATGCTTGTTAAAACCCTATTTTTCAAGTGAATTTTTATACATAAAATTGCAATAACTTAAATTTTCCTGTTAAAAAACGATATTTCCAAATTAAAAGATTGATACGGAAAATTATTCTAATTTAAAGTAATACTGTTTTAAAAACAATATTTTTAAATTGAAAGATTTTCATTTGGAAATTTTATTAATTAAAATAATGCTGATAAAAGCAATATTTTTCAATTAAAAACTTTTTATACAGAAAATTTTTTTCTAATTTAAATAATGCTATAAAAACGATATTTTCAAGTTAAAAAGATTGACAAGGAATATTTTCCTAATTTAAATCATGCTGCTAAAAAACAATATTTTTAAATTAAAGGTTTTCATATGGAAATCTTTTCTAATTAAAATAACGCTGTTGAAAAACGATGTTTGCAAATTAAAAAAGTTTATATACTTAAAATTTTACTAATTAAACTAATGATGTTAAAAACAATATTTTTAAATTGACAAGTTTTGAATATGGAAAAATTTTCTAATTAAAGTAATGCTGTTAAAACAATACTATTAAATTAAAAGGTTTTTATATGGAAAATTTTTCTAATTTAAATAATGCTTTTAAAATGACATTTTTAAATAAATGGTTTTTATACATATTTTTTAAATTTAAATAATGCTGTCAAAATAAGTTTAAATTGCAAAGATTTATATGGAAAAAGCTTCTAATTTAAATAATCCTGTTAAAAAACAAAATCTTTAAATTAAAGGTGTTAATGTATACAAATATTGTTTTTAACAGCATTATTTAAATAAATTAAACTAATGCTGTTAAAAAACCTTGTTTTCATAATAAAATTTTTATACTGAAAATTTTATTAATTACAGTATTGCTGATAAAAATATTATTTTTGAATTAAAAGGTTTCATACGGACAATTTTTCTAATTTAAATAATGCCGTTAAAAACAATATTTTTAAATTAAAAAGATTGACACTGAAAATTTTACAATAATCCTGTTAAAAAACGGTGTTTTTTAAGAAAGGTTTTTTTTTTATATGGAAAATTTTTCTATTTAAATAATACTGTTAAAAAGAAAAAGGATATTTTTAAATTAAAAAGATTTCTAATTTAAATAATTCAGTTAAAATACAATATTTTTAAATCAGAAAGATTGACACGGAAAATTTTTCTTAATTAAAATAATTCTGTTAGGAAACAATATTTTTAAATTAAAACGTTCTCATATGGAAATTTTTCCTAATTAAATAATGCTGTTAAAAACGATGTTTTTAAATTAAAATGTTTTTGTACTTAAAATTTTTCTAATTAAACTAATGATTTTGAAAACTATATTTTTAAATTAAAAGATTTAAATATATGGAAAATTTTTCTAATTTAAATAATGCTGTTAAAAAACGATATTTTTAAATCAAAAGTTTTTATACTTTTTTTATATTTAAATAATGCTGTTAAAATAGGTTTAAATTACAAATATTTCTATGGAAAACGTTTCTAATTGAAATCATCCTGTTAAAAAACAAAATTTTTAAATTAAAAGTTTTTAACGTATACGAATTTACTGCTTTAAATAGTGCTGTTAAAAACAATATTATTAAATTAAAGAAGATTTAAAAATATGAAAAATTTGTCTAAAATATACATTCCTGTTAAAAAATAATTTTAAATTAAAAAGCGTTAATGTATGAAAATTTACTAATTTAAACAATGCTGTTAAAAACAATTTGTCAATTAAAGAGGAAATGCTTGTTAAAAACAATATTTTTCAATTAAAAAGGCTTTAGACGGAAAATTTTTCTATTTTAAATAATGCTGTTAAAAATAATTTACTTTAAAAATAATTTATTTTAAAAAAAAAAAAAAAATAATACTTATTTAAATAATGCTGTTGAAACCGACATTTTAAATTAAAAAGAATGAAAGGGAAAATGTTTCGAATTAAAATAATGCTGTTAAAAAACCATGTTTTTAATAATAAATTTTTTATACGGAAAATTTTACTAATTACAGTAATGCCGTAAAAAATGTTTTTTTTCAATTAAAAAGGTTTTTATATGGAAAAGTTTTCAAATTTAAATAATGCAGTTGAAAAACCATATTTTTAAATTAAAAAGATTGACACGGAAAATTTTTCTAATTTAAATAATCCTGTTAAAAATGATATTATAAATTAGAGGGATTGAAACGGAA
Source organism: Caerostris extrusa (assembly GCA_021605095.1). Lineage (NCBI taxonomy): Eukaryota > Metazoa > Arthropoda > Arachnida > Araneae > Araneidae > Caerostris > Caerostris extrusa. The sequence continues at coordinate 98,809 of BPLR01017784.1, read as the reverse complement.
AATTTTACTGATTAAAATAATGCTTTTAAAAACGATATTTTTAAATTAAAACGATTGACACGGAAAATTTTACTTATTTAAATAATGTTGTTAAAAACGATATTTTAAAATAAAAGATTGAAACGGAAAATTTTACTATTTAAAATAATGCTGTTAAAAAAGATATTTTAAATTGAAAAGTTTAATACGGAAAGTTTTTTTTAATTACTTCGTTTTTTTACAGGATTATTTAATCCTGTTAAAAAACGAAGTATTTAAATTTAAAAGTTTTTACATAAAATTTTTTTAAATCTAAATAATGCTGTTATAAAACAATAATTTACGCGATTTATACGGAAAATTTACTAATTTAAATAATGTTGTTAAAAATATTATTTTTAAATTAAATTTTTCTACATAAAATTTTAATAATTTAAATTATGCTGTCAAAAAACGATATTTTTCAATAAAAGGTGTTTTTTATATGGAAAATATTTCTAATTTAATTAATGCTGTTAAAAAACATAATTAAAATAATGCTATTACAATATAATATTTTTTTAATTAAAAGGTGGGGTCCTGATGGCCGAGTGGCTAGTTCCCTGGCGCTCGGTTCCACGGGTATCGCGTTCGAATCCCGGCCGTGCCATAGGTGCCTGTATTGGATCGGAATCCACCTTAAACCGTAGGTCCCGGTCCTAATATGATCGTAAAGCTTTGCGGGAGCATTGTTACTCCGTGGCTTATCATCAAGTTACACGCGCCCTCTGGGTAGTGCAAAGTTAGTAACGTCGGTGCAGCCCTTATGGCATAAAATGACCACTAATTAAGCTAATGATTTTACTAATTAAGCTAATGATATAATTAATCGTGTTATAAAACTAAATTTTTAAATTAAAAGCTTTTAATGTATATACATTTTACTAATTTAAATAATGCTGTTAAAAACAATATTGTTAAATTAAAAAATTTAAAAATACGGAAAATTTTTGTAATTTAAATAATGCTTTAAAAAATAATTTTTAAAATAAAAGGTTTTTATATGGAAGGTATTTCTAATTAAAATATTGCTATTAAAAAACAGTATTTTTAATTGAAAAGTTTTTATAAGGAAATTACTTTAATTTAAATTATGCTGTTAAAAAGCGATATCTTTAAATTAAAAGATTGATACGTAAAATTTTTCTCATGTATATAATCCTGTTAAAAAACAATATTTTTAAATTAAAAAGGTTTATACGGAAATTTTACTAATTTAAATAATGTTCTCAAAAACATTATTTTTAAATTAAAAAGTTTTTCTATTTAAAATATTTCTAATTAAAATATTGCTATTAGAAAACAATGTTAATTGCTTTCTAATGGCAATTATGCTATGGTTTCATGTTATGTTAGCAATTTCTAAAATTAAATATTTTAAAAATTAAATTTTTTTTATTCGTAAAATTTTAATACTTTATATTATGCTGTTAAAAAAAGGATATTTTTAAATTAAAAAGATTGTTACGGAAATTTTTACTAATTTAAATAATGCTGTTAAAATAATATTTTTAAATTAAAAAGTTTTGTACGGAAATTTTACTAATTTAAATAATGTTGTCAAAAACATTATTTTTAAATTAAAAAGTTTAAAAATATGGAAAAAAATTTTCTAATTTTAATAATGCTGCTAAAAAACGATATTTTTAAATTAGAAATTTTTTATACATATTTTTTTTAATTTAAATAATGCTGTTAAAAATATGTTTAAATTAAAAAGATTTATATGGAATACTTTTTAATTTAATTAATCCTGTTAAAAAACTAAATTTTTAAATTAAAAGGTTTTAATTTAAATTTACTAATTGAAATAATGCTTTTAAAAACAATAGTTTTAAATTAAAAAAATTTAAAAATACGGAAAAATTTTCTAATTGAAATAATGCTTTAAAAACAATTTTTAAAATAAAGGTTTTTTATGTGGAAAATATTTCTAATTAAAATATTGATATTAAAAACAATATTTTTAATTTAAATAGTTTTTCATACGGAAAATTTTACTAATTAAAATAATGATGTTAAAAACAATATTTTTAAGTTAAAAAGATTTATACGGATATTTTACACACTTAAATAATGCTGTTAAAACATTATTTTTAAATTAAAAAGTTTTAAAATGATGTAAAATTTTTCTAATTTAAATAGTGCTTTAAAATTTTATTTTTAAATTAAAAAGTTTTATACGAAAATTTACTGTTAAAAAACAATATTTTTAAATTAAAAGGTTTTTGTGTACAAAATTTTTATAATCTATATAGTCCTGTTAATAAACAATATTTTTAAACTAAAAAGTGTTAATACGAAAATTTTTTTCTACTTTAAATAATCGGCGTTAAAAACAATACTTTTAAATTAAAATGATTTACACGGAAAATGTTTCCAATTTAAATAATCCTGTTAATAAGCAATATTTTTAAATTAAAAGTTTTTATAAGGAAATTTTTTTCTATTTTAAATAATGGCGTTAAAAAACAATATTTTTAAATTAAAAGGATTTTATATATAAAATAATTTTTAATATAATTATGTTTTTAAAAACAATATATTTAAATTAAGATGTTTTATGTTGTAATGGAAAATGTTTCGAATTTAAATACTGCTGTTAAAAACTTTATTTTTAAAATGAAAGATTTTTATATTTTAATTTTTTTTTTCTAATTTAAATATTGCTATTAAAAATAATATTTTTAGATTAAAAAGTTTTTTGTACGTAAAATTTAACTAATTAATCCTGCTAAAAAATATAATTGTTTTTAAATAAACGCATAATTATACTACTAAATATTTTAATTTTTCCATGAAAGGTTCGATTAAATGAACAGTACAGAAAATGAATATAAATTAGATTTTAATTACTTTAAACAAAGCGATTTGCATTGAAGGGAAATTATGTGAAATATTAAGCAATCGGAAAAAAATTATTATTTTAAATTTTTCAATTAAATTTTTTAAAAATATCAAATTCAAACTCTTTGTTATCTATAAATAATAAATTGAGAAAAAAGATTTCTTAAAATCGATACGAATTCTACTCATTCTGAAATTAATAAATATATTTTATATTATAAATATATATATAATTATAAATATATTTAATATATATATATTAATAAATATATTTTTTGTCTTAGGGAATTTCAAATACATTTTAAATACATTAAAATAGTTTAATATATGTATATGACCCTATTTATATAGTCCGTAACGTGAAAATAAATTCTACTATATATTGATATAAAAGTTAATTAAAATCATTTTTAAATATTAAACCGTACTTATTTATTTGTAATCTTGTACAATTTTAAATAAATAATAAACATATTTAAATATATTAGAATTGTAAATTTTAGGCAATTATAAAACTTTTAAATTATATTATATAAAAATTTTGTAATACATTAATATTAGTTGCAAACTATTACAATGCAGAAATTTCTATTAGAGAATTATAATATTCGTTTACCTGTCTCTGTCCCGAACACTTGTTGCAAATCGTCTTTATCGGCGAATGACTCAAGAAGTGAAACGGAATTAGAAATCGCGATCGAAGCGCCTGAGATTTCTACACCGATCTGATCGTAAACACTCATTAGCTTGTATTTGTATCATTCCCAGATGTCGCTGTGAAGCTTCCCAACCCCCGGGACTTTACTTTAATTGATTGGTTTTTGTTAGGAGAAGAAATAGTAAATATTTCCGGTGAAAAGTTTACTTTTTAAAATATTCTTATATATATATTAACTCATAATAGAATTTTTTTCTATTTACATGTTGTTTAAGCATTCACTTTATACATATATATTTATATATTAACATTGTATTTATATATATAACATATATATATATATATATATATATAAATATAATAGGCTTGTTTCGAAATTATGTAAATCAACTCAGTGCTATTGATAATTTTTTTTTAAAATTCAGCGAGGGTTTTTTTTTTTTTTAATAATTTTTTTCTTATGAACAACTGTTTAATAAACATAGCATAGCAGGTACTTTATGCTAATGATAACTAGAATTAAGGTTTTTGTGGATTTCACATGACACTTACAATGAAGTTTTTCTGGATAATTTTACATAATTCACTGATTCTGAAATAAAAGATGTATATTATTTCTGATTTTAGTATGAAGAATTTATTACAAAAGTTTAAATGAGTGTGGACAAAATTGACTCGATATATACATATTATTTCAATATATAGTAAGTGGTCTGTAATCTGGCATTCGATGGGTCGACATTTTTTGTCATCAGTTGTAGATGGTCACTTTTGAATTTGCATGGATTCAGTTGTTTATTGACCTTGAATGCCAGATCACGACATAGCTGAATTTTCGATCATTATCATACTTGGGGCCTAATGGTCGAATGACTAGCGCTCTGGCACCCTTGCCACATGTTTCGGGTTCGTGCGGCGGTGCCATGGATGCTTTAGTGATTCGAATCCACTTTAAACCGTGGGTTCCGGTCAAATATGTGACTATTGGACTTAGGGTTGACAACCGTACCCAGTAAAAATAAAAACATCTGCTGTCTTGAAATCTGCCAGCAGGCAGCCTTAGCCCACCATGGGACTGTTGCGCTACTGATGATGATGATGTTTATCATACTTATAAACATCATTTATATTTATTTCATTTCAAAACAGCGTAAAACGTTTAAATCTTCTGAACTCCTAAATGTGGGCTTAATGCATAAAAATTTTGATTTTGGTTTGTCACTATACATACATTTTTTGTACACTTCCAGGTTAATTATATGAAGATTAACGTAGATTCCGACCCACTCACGCCACCGCCACACCAGGATTCGAACCTGAGGCCTGTGGTACGAGTGCCCTGAGCGCTAGCCAATTGGCTAACTGACTCCGATTTTTGAAGAAGAGATCCGAATCACGGATGCGATACGATGTCGAATCCTTCTTTAAACAGCAAGTCAGGTTTAAGTGTATTTTTGTAAAATATTAATTTTCATTTTCATTTTTTTTTTTTTTATCGAAACATAAATATTTTTTTTTGTTCTAATGCAGCTGGCAAACACTTAGACAGCTTGATCTTGGATGCCTTAACGTAAGTGCTGCACAGACGTTACTCACCTTTGCATTACCCAGGGGTGCGTGTAACTTGAAGATAAGCCACGGACGCGGAGTAACAATGCCCCCGCAACGCTCTACGATCCTATTAGGACCGGGGTTTAAAGTGGACGGTTTTAAGTGAATTCCGAACCACTACAAACCTCCATGGCACCGCTGGGACTCGAACCCGAAACCTGTGGTACCTAGCGCCAGAGCGCTAGCCACTCGGCCATTCAGGCCCCGGAACATAAATATTCAATTAAACATTTTTTCAATTCATGAATTTTTATTTTGTAGTTCCTAGAATGATGAAATACTTAGTCGAATATTTATAATGTATGCACAGTTTCAGAATATGCATAATTACACTAAACATCTACTTGTGCTAAGCGTTTACGATTTTACGATTACGATTTTTTCTTTATGTTTTATCTTTGGAATTCCCGTAAAATTATATTCATGCTCGATATACCGACACTGCTCGTTATTTATATATATATATATATATATATATATATATATACATATATATGTAAATATTCTTCGTCATTGGCTCAACAGCCCCATGATAGCCAAAGTCGTCTACCTACTGGCAGATTTCGAGACAGGAGATGTTTTCTTTTTAACGGGGTAGTGTTGTCAGCCCAACGCTCCACAGTCATATTAAAATCAGGAACTACGGTTTTAAGTGAATTCCGAACTACTACAAGCATTCATGGCACCCTCCGGGACTCAAGCCCTAAACCTGTGGCACCGAGCGCCAAAGCGCTAGTCACTCGGCCATCAGGCCCAGGATTTATAATAGATGGCGTAAGTTTAGCTATGTATCGTGCACTTCTGTGACTATATTCATCTCTTATAGCTCTATCACTAGGCTTTACTTTTGATTATGTTTCATTTTCCTGAAGGGCAGACAGTATATTTTTCTCAGCTCTGAAGATGTCGAACCATGCGCCAATAAAACAACACCATTTGCGGGTAAGTTTGGCTTCTTCTGTTTAATTCAAAGAAATTTACTGCTGAAATCCGTCAAGTGTTGTTGGAAACTAACGAGGAACATACTCCACCGATAAAAAACATGTCAGTATTAGATGTGGTGATTTCGATACATTTGACAAAGAAGACTTTGATAAACCGAAATAGCTTGAAGATGACGAATTGGAAGCATTACTCGACAAAGATTGATGCTGAATCGTTGAATGTTGATGTTAATTGTTGAATGCTGAATCATTGAATGTTGAGTTGCACGTTAAAAGCCCCTACCGATATTTCCTATACTCAAATTAGGTAGAAAAACCATCATAAGTATAAGAAACCAGAAAGTCTTCACATTCAAAATAATTTAATCTTATAATTCAGTTCTTACCATTTAACCATTTGATTTTTGAATTTGCTTTCTGATTTTCAGTTTCAATGCCACATCCACAATGCAAAAACACTGAATGCACTTATATTAAAACTGAAATGGTCGTTTCATGCAGTTCTTGCCGTTCAACATTTTGATTTTTGAATTTGTCTTTTGATTTTCGGTTTCTTTGCTGCAGTATAGAATGCGCGGCAAGAAAACCCTGCATACTTTCACATACAGACTGAATTGTCCTTGCCAATGCAGTTATTGCTGTTCAGCCTTTTCAGTTTGGAAGTTATCAAAGAAATTTCGATTTGGTACAACATCATAGCACTTTCAATGCAAAACCTTTGAATACCTTTTTTTGTTAAAAGCATTTTTTGCCATTCGACGATTTCATTTTGAATTTGTCTTATTATATTCGGTTTCGTAGCTGTAGCATAGCATTCGCCGTCCGAAAACCCTGAAGGTACACACATTAAGAATGAGAAATTGTTGCCAATGCTGATCTTGCCGTTTAAAGGTTTTGACGTAGAATCTTCTGTTTCGTGCTCTTCTCATACTGAACTCTCCAAACTATACCGAAAGAAATTTCGCCCTACAGATGTAGAATGCTTTTTTTCCAGTTCATGGACTTGGCTGGGACTTGGAAGGACTTAGAACTTAACTATAGCAACTCTGAAACTTACCTCACTGTCGAATTATTACTCCTATCTTGAATTTTCCGTATATGAAAATAGATTTCTCTATCTCAAATTTTATAATGACAGTTTACTTCCAATATTTGTAAGGAATATAAATATGCCAAAATCTAAATCCCACAACCTCTCTCAAAAATAGTTTCACAAAATATACCATCAATGTGGCAACCTTTGTCTGTATATTTCAGGTACATTTCAAGTGTGTCTATTTTTAATAATTATGATAATTTCTTCAACGATGAACCTTTCTATTAAGAGGGCACAATATCCAAAAAATGCTTAAAAATTATGATTTTTTTTTTTAAGCTCAAATTATAGCTGTAACTGTTTTGTACATTCAGCCAAAAGTTTAAATCCGTATCTTCATTTGAGAGCTATCCAGGTGTATATTAAAGATGAAAGAAATTTAAAAGGAAATATGGCTGTAAAAAGCGGTTTAAACGTGGGTGTAAATGTCACATTCTAAAAAATATTGAATTATTTGTTTTTATTCTTGTTCATGAGAGACAATAAAAGTAAATGAAATATGGACGAATCTTCTACAGAGGCATTTGATTGGTTCCACTGTTGGAGTTATATGAATGGATGATGTAGTTTCAAAATTTAATATAAGAACTTTTAAATGAATACAAAGTTATTATTATTTAAAGTAATATTCTTTTTACAATTATGATACTTAGTTATGCGGACAGATTATAGCCGTGTTTATCAAAGATAAAGGAAAAATACTGAATTTCTGGAGTATGCTTTAGCACGAAAATTTTTTTTTTTTAACTTGCTAAAAAACATAGAGAATACTCCAATTTAAAAAGGAACGACTTACACATACAGCTGAATTTTTTTGGTTAACAAAGATATATTTTATCTGTCTAAATATATAAAATATATATGAATATATTTCAGTAAAATGTATAACGTAAATTTTTCTCGTTTTCAATTTTTCGAAACTGTTTTCGATTATAAATATTTGGTAGTTTAGTAATATATGGGGATATATGAAGTATTTTGCGCTCTGATTAATGTGTCAGATAGTGTTTTGCGTTTAATTTTACTAAACTTGTAGTCCAGTAAGTTTGTTTTTCTAGGATTTATTTTTCTCGGTCATTTTTATATTCATTACTGACTTGTGTTTAAAATACTGTATAGTTTGCAATATATGTGCTATGCTGAATATGATTAATCGGTTATTATTCATAATCCCCAGATTTATCACCACATTTACCGTAACACACATATATATATATATGAAATGCCTTATATATGCTTAAATTTATGCAGTTCTCCTTACTAGGTATGTCTTGAAAAGAAGAATTTTAAACTTTTCTTTTTCTACATCGTTTCTTAACATATTTACGTTTCCTAAACAAGTGCGCTTAAGGATAAAGAGCCAAGGAGCCATCGCATTGGACTGTAGATATTCACCCCAACTTTTTATTTCGTTAGAATTGGGGGGAGGCTCCTTGTCTTTTATTACTACTCTACTTATTACTCTCTATTTTATTACTACTCTAATTATTACTCTCTATTTTATTACTACTCACTTTTGTTACTCTCTACTCTACTAACTTGGCTTGGCTTGGTTTGTCACTCTACTTGTGCACTCTTTAGACTAATTAGACCGGGACCTACAGTTTAATGTGGATTCCGAACCACTCACAAATATCCATGCCATCGCGAGGATTCGAGCCCGAAGCCTGTGGTACCAAAGGCTAGAGCGCTAAACAATTGGTCATCATTCCGCTATTAAAGTGGGATTCCGAACCCCTACAAGCATCCATGGCATAGCTGGCACTCGAACCCGAAACCTGTGGTACCGAGCGCCAGAGCGCTAGTCACTCGGCCAGCTTGGCTTTTCAGATACTCGGAACAAGTCTGTAAGTTAGCGATGTTTCGCGGATCACGCATCTATAGTCGATTTAAAGCATAACTGAGTGTTTTAAATAAAAAATACCTAAAAAATAATTTTCAATGCCTTAAACAGGTTCATTCTTCCATTTTTATTTTGCTTAAAAACAACATTGGCCTGTTCTTATCTGACATGTATAGTTTGTTCCATAACATCATTCATTAGTTTGATTCATGGCTCAATGACAATGCACGCAGGTAGTGTTTGGTTCGAGTTCGTTAGGGGCGTGAGTTCCCAGCTATTGCTTTTAATGCGAGAAAATTCGATGGAAATTGTATCATTCTATGTATTCTCAGAGCCTATGAAATATTTCTGATTTTTTTCCCATATAGACGCCAATGTGGAGTAATGGCTACTGAAACTTTTACTGTAATGTATACATTAACAATCAACACAACAAATCAATAAAATGAATAACTTAACTATATGTTTAGAATAATAAACTAATGAAATATAAATTCAAACTACACACTATTCCTCATATTCAAATAACATATACAATGATTGCTCAAATTATTATATACGCTTGCATGCTATTTCTATGGAATTGTATCTATTTAATTTCAGTATTGTTATTTTCGTATCTCGTGAAGTGTGCAAGGGAATCAAATATCGCGGTACTTCCAAATAATATTTGCTATGTTGATTTCCAGTCCGGAGTACAAATTCTCTTCCGAGGGAAGGTGAAGACATTACTTGGCGGGTGCAACAGCTGGGCAATAAAAGACACAATGGGTAAGTTCGATATCAGGGCATTTGCCAAATTTTTGATATTTTTTAACGCCATCAGCATAAATTTTCATATTTTTGTGGTGCTTCATCCTTAGTCTTGTGAGAGTAGTAGCTACCTTTCTGTCGAAATTTAGTTCTATAATTTGGTATTTAGTTTTGATCTTAGAGGGAATCATAAGTTTAGATTTTACCAAGGGAAGTAAAAATGGCAGTCTGATAGAGACTTTTTCCCTTCTTCTTCAAATGACCTGCAATTTCATCAAATTCCAAATCCACATGAGCAGGGATCCCTTATTTAATTTTAGTAAATGTTTTTGGGCAAAAATTTTTTATTAAAATTACAAGATATTTTTTTGACTTTATAAAAAACTGCATGAGGTTTAATGAAGTTGCTTGATGGAAAATATTAAAATTAAATTTTTAGACAAAAACTCGATTTTTGGGACATTTTTTTGCAGAATAATCTTTAAAATAAATGCATTTTTAGTATCAGTAAATAATTTTTAAATTTTACACCATTATTTTGAATGTTTCAAAAATCAATACCTACATTTCTCTAAAATTAATGTCGTCAAGCATTGCAGATTATCAGAAAAGTTAAGTAATTTTTAAGGCAACGTGATTGTTTCTACTCATAATGGATTCATGACCATTTGAACAAGAAATTGTGTAACACCTCAAATAAACACCATTAAAGTGTATTATTTTTTGCAATAAATGCAGTTAATATATAAATTAAAAGAATGAAAAAAAAGTTGTAATCATGTTAAAAATTTGAAATAAATTGAATATAAATGCAAAAAAGATAAATTAATAGTTTATCGCTGAATAGAATCAGTTTTTATTAGTAATTATTACTATTTCCAGTGTTATTATTTATTAGAAATAAAGGAAAAAAAAATCATGAATTAATACCATTTTCTTTTATTATATTGTTTCATACAGTTATGCTATTCTTTTAGTTCCTTAAGAAAATGACGTAGACATACATCTCCTTGTTCAACAGGAACGGATTCATTTTGAGAAATCCCTGTAAAATAAGCCGTGAAAATTCTTTGAAGAAAAATATTTTTTTATGCATTTATTTTCATCCGTAGCTATAAGTCAATTTATTTTGTCAGAATTTTAGCTTGTCAATGTGTGATGTTATAAATTAGCTTGTCAATGTGTGATGTTATTTTCTTTTTTGATAATACTAAGTAAGAAAATGCTGAATGTTTTGTGGAGGCAAAAATAGTTATATCACTTGTAAAAACAATTACTTACTATGCCTTTACCTATTCTTACCCACTCCCTGTTCCTCCTAATTATAGCATTTAATTTATTGTTAAAATATTCTGTTTCACCAACAATAAAAAAATAAAACATTTTTTAATTTAATATTACTGACAAAAACAACAAATAATAATATTGGTCTTATCTTATAATCTATCATCAGTATTGCAGATGATATTTTAGATTTACATAAATCCAACATTTAAGACTGCAATGTAGTTTTAAATTGCTAAAAGCAATTTAAAACTACATTGATTGTGTCGATCTCAGTTTAACGTGCAAAACTGAAGTTCAGAATAAATTTAGAAGCAGGAAGTCTTTAAATTAAAGTGGTAAATGTCAAGAGATTAGCTTAAAGAACAGAGAAGAACCTTAACAAGGAACCCAAGTGTATGTTTGAAACACACACTTTTGTTGCAAATCATAGGCTTTGAAACCTTCCAAAATGCAAATACTATTAAGGAGAATGTTATTTGTTGTTGACCAATAAAAAGTTCCATTATATGACCAAAATATCACTCAACAAGCTAAACCAGTGGATAGGATTGCCAATCAGCTGCGTACAAAAACAGGATGCATGCAACAAAAGTAAACCATTTACAGAGGTCAGATGCCTTCATAAAGGTAAGCATTCCCCAAAATAAAGATCATTTAATTGTTGACAAAAGCACAAAGACGATAAATCTCATAAATGAAATCACATTTTCTTTATTAATAAGACTTTTCAGTGTTATGAAGGATTTGAGACGTTAACTGACATCAGGAAAGGTAAGGACACGTTTTCTTCTGGTTAAATCAGAGAAAATACTGTAGCATGTTTTTCTCACGAGAAGAGTTTTGTCATTTCATTCCCAGGATAGAGGAATGCATGTTATTTGGCAAGTATATAATAACAACCCTCACTCAAATTTGACAGCAGATAAGCAGTATTGTGGGCAGTTATATTACATGCAATTAGAGTTTAGTACTGTGTTTGAAAGGGGCCTACAGTGTATTTCTTAATGATATAAATTAAATTAACTTAAGTTAATAGAAAAATTTTAATTTTCATGAGTATCATTAAGATTATATTAAATTAAATTCAGATTTAAAAATTAAAAATCCCGAAAGTTTCTGTAGCATTTTTCCCATGAGAAGTGTTGTAGCATTTCGTTCCGAGGAGAGAGAAATGTATATTCTTTAACAAGTACATAATAGCAACATATCACTTAAATTTGACAGCAGATAAGCAGTGTTATGGATATCTATATTACATGCAATTAGTGTTTTGTATTAATGAGGACGACCTGTCACTCAAATCTGGTAGCAGGTATTCGGTATCATTTATAATGAGACTCGTGATTATCCGTGTGACCTTCATCGGTCGAAACAATTACAGATGGAACATGGACTACACCATGAGTTGTTCCATCGGGATAGGTGATAGACTATGGGCTGAGAAAATGTCTGTTCCAATGAGAAGTGAGGAAAGCTGATTCCTCCCTCTTGATGAATTTTCTTAAAGGGAAGTTTTTTTGTAGAAGAAAAAAAGAGAGTTCTGCAACGAATCGACAGAGTGTCGTTTTTCTCTTTTTTTCTCTAAAGTGACCGAACGGCCGTAGTTTCGATGTGTTTCCAAATTGAGCACCTTGTGGTTTCGTGTATCCCACCGTGCGATAATTATGGTTTGCCACAGATCATGTATTTTTAGATTCGACGTAGACTCGAGAACTCCGAAAATCTCTGAGCTTCGTGTGTTAAATCTAATTTTCATTTTTTGTAAATAATAAATTATAATAATCCAGATTTCTGTATTTGTATATATTATATATATATATATATATATATTAGTGCTTGTAAATAATAAATTAAACTGTTCCCATGAACCTGAAAGTGACCTTCTTCTTGAAGCCGTTATAGGTCTAGCATAGGCCGAGACGTTACAACACATTAGGGTGATCCTGGTATGATCGTCTGAAGTAAATTATGATGGATAGTCACACTGCTGCTCACATTTTGAAAAGAAATAATATTGATGACGCGATTGTCAACGGGTAATCTCGTAATCTTTTCTTACCTGTATCTGTAACGAGATGTCACTGAGGCAGAAAATGCCAGTTAACATCGGAATCGTGTAATGTAAATCGTAAAGTGAGGGTATCATTAAAATTTACTGAATGGCATTCTATACAGATTTAGTCTTATAGAATTTAGGTAGATTTGTAGAGATGCCTTTTGCACTGACATATTTTTTTTGAAAATTTTTTTTCCACCTTTTTCTCAGTATAACGGACTTGAATACTGAGAAAAGGCGTAAATAATGAGGCAAGTAGAGACCACATTGTTTACGAATGAACATTATTCTACAGCTAAAGCTAAAATGGAAACCAGGAAAGCATGGGCTACCGGAAACTAAAAATGCAAGACGTATAACGGTAGTCATTCAGGAGCATTTTTTTTACTCTCTGTCCCGCGATCTCGTGTTTGGTTTCAATTTGAATTTCATCTAACTTTCCAACATTAATTTGTGCAGAACTTCTGAAAGATAATTTTTCAACCAATAATAAATATAAATTTAATATTGGTGGCGGTTGGAAACTTTAGATTATAGTGTTTTTTTCCATTGTGGACTGCAGTCAACGATGTAAATCGATACAAATATAGCTCGATGATATCGAAAATATAGCTGTTTCTCGATGTAAATGTAGATAATCTTTAGGCAGATAAGTCCTATGTATCAGTGTTTCCTGTTCAATGCAGATTTTACTCTCTGTTCTATACTGTATTTATTCTTTTCATAGTGTATTTTTTACAAAACAATATCTCTGTATTCTTAATTTCATATCTCTCAAGAGATTTTGGCCTGTTAATTATAGCTTTGAATGTATTAGTATTTAAAAGTATGATATACTAAACAAGTAAATATTGGTATGTATAAGTTAATTAAAATAATAAGTAATAATAATTTAACACAAACATAATTTTAAAAAAATTATATTTAATAATAAAAAAGTTATTTATTGTATATATTTCGCATTTATTTATTTTTAATTATTTTTACCAATATATTATATTCTTCTGCAAATCACATAAATAGTTACTTATTCCTCATCTATGACTTTATTGAATTCACTAATATATTTTAAAGCTAAACAGAATTAAAAGCGTGTTCTCACCTTACGTTAAGTCCTCGTCGTTTTCCAGTACAGTAGGAGTTTCGATATCATCTTTATAGTTCATGGAATGAACAAAAACAGGTTCGGCATCACTAGAATTCCTAAAATAATTAAATGACTGAATATTTTTATTTTACTGAAAAAAATACATCTTTATACATTTAAAATACATAGAAATAAATCTTTTTTTAAAAAGTAATCAGCAATTTATGATGATTTTCTATATTTCGTGTTGGTGATTATATATATATATATATATGTGTGTGTGTGTGTTATTTATATTTGTTTTCGAAATTCGACAAATTGAAATTGATATTTTTACATCAAAGCATTAAAGAGTAGTCAATTAAAAAAGTGAAACGACGGTTGGTAATAAATAAAAAATATTTATTCAGTGCAATAAATAGATTTAGGGTTTAGAATAAATTAGTTTTTCCAACTTTAAAAAATACGTCGGAAAAGTTTTCGAATAATATTCAAATATATTCACTTTACAACACACAATTTTAGGAAATCCAGTTTTTGGTTTTCTTAGAACTATGAAATTTAATTTAAAGTGTAGATTTTTGTAAATGAAAGTGAATTCACTGGGTTTGTAATTTAAATGATTATTGATTGAGGAAACTTTACTGCTACTTTAAATTTATTCATATCGATTAATAAAATAACTTTAACATGAATAAATGATATCATAAATATATTCATATCTTCTATTGATAAAAGCGGTGGGGATATTGAATCGTAGCTAACAGTTCATCATAGATTTTCTTCTCATGACGCTGCGAAGGATACGTTTCCATTTTGTGCCTTTGCCAACAACAATTCATGGGTATAAACGTTTTCTACGACACCTGCCATGTGCATTATGCTATTGAGAAATAGCTAAAGCTAACTCTGTCCTTCGAATTTCTTTCAGCTTTACATTAGGTGGGCAAGTGTTACTGAGAAACGATAGAATACTCGGTATAATATAATATAAAAACTCGGTATAATATAATATAAGAGAACGCTATAAAACTATTTCGCACATCGACATCATAGCCAATACATTTAAAAGAACTCGTTTGATTTGTCGCTCTACAGTCATTTTTGCACACATTGAGCTAATTAGACCGTTACATCTATTTAACTA
Organism: Caerostris extrusa; assembly: GCA_021605095.1. Classification (NCBI taxonomy): domain Eukaryota; kingdom Metazoa; phylum Arthropoda; class Arachnida; order Araneae; family Araneidae; genus Caerostris; species Caerostris extrusa. The sequence goes on along the minus strand of BPLR01017784.1, from coordinate 83,462 downwards.
GACCATGGACATGAGACTGTTTAATATGAATTCGGAACTACAAACAAACATTCATGCCACAGTCAGGAATTAAACCTGAAGGCTGTGGTGCCAAAGGCCGGAGCGTCAGCCAATTGGCCATCAGGCCGCTAGATGAACTGGATTGTAATGAGGTTGTAATTTTGTTGTAATGAGGGTGTGATATACAACGGAAAAAATATTATGTCTCCGTGTTTATTTTGCTCCAAAATAATTTATACCTTCATGTTTGTATCTCCATAACCTTTTTTGCTTCAAAATATTTCCTACGCATTACACAGGTGCACTTAATATTTTAGCTGATAGACGTATTTTATAATATAGTGTAAGAGAATTCTGAAGTATAAGTTGTGAAACGAACTGATAAAACTACTTTATTGCTATTTCATAGGTAACCAGTTTACCAGGACACGATACAGCCTTGGGTATGCTAACAGCTTGTTTGCTTCATAGGTTTGGTTTGTCGCTCTACGGTCCTTTATGCACATTTTGGACTAATTAGATTGGGACCTACAGTTTAAAGTGGATTCCAAACCACTGACAATCATCCATGTCACCGCCAGGAATCGAACTTGAAGCTTGGGGTACCAAAGACCAGTATTGTTAGATACAGTTTAGTCAGTATGTACTCTACAACATGTTTTTTAGAAACGTTTCAAACGTTTTTAATCATTTGATCTCAAAATGCAAAATTTAACAAGGAATGTATAATTTATCTTATGTTTTTATAGAAATACGAGATATAAAATTAGTGTTAGTCGCTGGCACTACTGTATATATCCATGATCCTGCAGTGTTCATATATGATTCTGTAATATAGTGGAAATTGCCTAAAATGGGGAAATTAAAAAAAAAAAAAAAAAAAAAACATGCGTTAGGTATTAATATCAGATGCTTGCAACAGTTTTCTAACATTATAAATAAATAAAAATTATTGTAAGTTGACATTTGCTTTCTTATGTATTTTCTTCTTATGTATCTTAAGTATTTTACATAATCGGTGCCACAGATTTTGGGTTCGAGTCTCGGTGGTGACATGGATGTTTGTAGTGGTTCGGAATACCCTTTAAACCTTAGGTCCCTGCCTGATATGACGTTGGTTGACGTTAGAGTGTTGGGCGTAGGACTGACATCCCTACCCTTAAAAGAAAACATCTGTCTCAAAATCTGCCAGTAAGCAGACGGCCTTGGTCCAAGATGGGAGGTCATGCCAATGAAGAAGAAGAAGATTTTACGTAATACTCCAACATTGCTTTGCGATATTGAAAAGAATGATTTTCATTAGGAACTTAAAAGGAATGGGTTTCCATGCAACTTTTCTCTTTGCCTTGGCGTAGAAGACAAATACAGACATAAAAGTCTTCGCAATTATGTCCTGGGGACAACGCTGTATTTATTAATAATTAAAGAAAATTTTTAAACAGTTTAGATACAGCAGAAAGTGATGTTAATTACATATACAAGTTAAAAATAATAAAATACAAGTTAATAATAATGTTATGATGTAAACACAAGATAATAATAATAAAACTCATTTTATTTATTTAGATTTATTTTTCTTTTTTTTTTTGTATAAATTTGTGCAACTACTTTTGTTTATTTAGAATTATAAAGCTATTTAAACGATTTATTTGCTATGTAAACGTTATAATATATATACTATTGCCTTCTTCAAGAATTTAACGCTGTTTTCAAAATGGTAAACATGTTTTGTATTAATATTCATACATTTAGGGCTAATGTTGTGCACATAATTCAAAATAAATCAATAACAACATGATTCTCTGTTTCTAATGAATTCGGCTTAGAATGAAGATGTTGTTTAGTAAATATAGATCTTTACCAAAAACATTTAACAAATTTATCGGTCAAAAATATTACATTATAAATATACATAAATAGTAAAATTTTGAAATAAATTCTTTACACTTATAAAGCCATTAATTTGGTAATTCCTCTGTAATCAATTTAACATTCGGCAGAGGAAAGCCACTCAAATATCCCTCAATTTTGTAAAAGAAGACAAAATAATTAAATCCTTATAAAGGCTGATCATGAAACATGTAAATAAACCTCATCAAAACCTAATGAGTTATAAAACGATAGGAGCTTTATTTATATTGTATACCTCATGACATATAAACCTTACAAAACCCCATGAAAGATATATTTACATGAAGTGTAATTATATTAAACTATGAATATAAATACATACTTATTTACCCAAGAGTATTTTCAGGATCAGTGGAATTTTGAATTCCTTCAGTTTCATCATGCCATATTCTGCATAAGAACACACAGGAAATAATTCCAATGGCAAGCACAAAACAAAAGTGTCTGAAAAAGAGAATGAAAGCGAACATTCAATATACCAAACTGTAATTTTCAAAAATAGCTACTAGTAATAAATTCCAAGTTTCCATCAGGAAAAAGAAATGTACTGGTAATTATTGTTATTAAAACCTGATAATTATTTTTTATTAACCAAATGAGGAGGCTTCTTCTTTTTTTTTTTTTTTTTTTTTTTTTTGACTAAATCTAATGTAGAAGAGCAATTTTGGAAAGGAGATTGAAATTTTAAAATTTTGAGATCTAAAGTCTTTATTAGTCTTTAAGATAGTAATATAGATAATAGTCTTTAAAAGACTAATAAAGATCTTTATTAGAGATTTAAAGTCTTTATTAGAACATTACGTTTACGAAATTGACATTTTACTTTTTGCAGAAGACCATTTCATAGCTCTTTTGACCCGAAGAAGAAGAAGCATTTCTGTGCCTCAACTTTTTGCAGACCAGTCTGTAGCATCAGGGAGAAGAATATCCGCTAGTACGGTGCGAAGGAGGGTTCACAATTCAGGTCTCTATGCAAGGCAGCCAGTTGTACGTGTCCCCCCCCTCAACGGACGACAGAGAAGGGCCCGCTATCTTGGGCAAGAGAACACGTTTCCTAGTCCAGACAGCGATGGGCTCCTGTACTCTTTATAGACGAGTCCAGATTCACACTGGAGAGATATTCAGGACGTCTGCTGATCTGGAGGGAACAAAGCACCAGATACCATCAGACCAGCATTGTTGAAAGCCACAGTTACCGAGGTGGTGGAATAATGATTTGGGCAGGGATCTCACTCGGTGGTCACACTGACCTGCATGTGTTCCACGGAGGAACTGTGACTGTTTTGAGATGTAGGCATGAGATCATTGATCCATATGTCCGCCCATATGCCGGTGCAACTGGCAATTTTTTGTCATTCTGAAGGATGATAATGCACTACCTCATCGAGCTGTAGTTGTTGAGGAATATCTTGAGGGTCTTGGTTTGAAACGAATGGAATGGCCAGATCGATCTTCAGACCTGTATCCGATAGAGCATTTTTGGTAGACAGGTTGCTGCTTTAAGTCCTTTTCCAAGGTCTTTAGGAGAGCTGGAACAAAGCTTACCCGTGTCTGGTCTTTGCTTCCCATTTCGGTAACCGACAACTTAATTGACAGCATGGAAAGTCGATGCCGCCAATGCATTCAAGCTAGGGTGGGCATATCTCTTATTAAAACTCATTTTTGTTATGTTTCTATGACATTTTAACACACAAAACTATGATTTTAATTTTTTTCCAAGAATGGACTTTCCCAGTGAGATTGCATTTTTTTGTGGTAAATCATTTTTGCGTTTTTCTTCTATGTTGCAGTCAATACATAACTTGTTTGTACACTTGTCATCCAAATTTGCAATTTCTACATTCATTCATTTGCAAATAAGGCGCAAAAACGATTGTTCCTTAACTTTGGAAGCCAGTGTACAATAAATTAAATCGGTTAATGCGTTCACAATTCTTTAAAATGAAAACATCACCAGAACAGAATGAAATGAGTACCTCTTCTTCTAAAATACAAGCTTTACAAATAAAGAAAGGAAACATGATTGAAGAGTCTGTTTTATATTAAACATAAATATGCGTAAAGCCCACACATAAGCAAGAAAATATTAATAATTCGATTCCATAAATCCACGGATATCAATTGCACATTGTATATTCAAATCAATAAAGGGTGAAACCTACCTAGACAGCGATCTATGCATGCATGTATATGTAATTAGTGATAAAGATTCGTAATCTTATCCAGCTATGCACTCAGCAAGCATTCTTCTGTTGTTGCACAAGATCTGTAATATTCCTGGTTGGTTCATTTTGTCCAACCAAACTTAAAATAGCAAATCACTTATTTTAATAATCAAAGTGTTATCTCATGATCGAAAAAATCGTTTTTAAAGATAATTAGTATTCTTTATAAGATATTCTTTCAGGGATTGAAAATGCAACGCCATGAAGGATACGAAATATAAAGCCGCATCTATTAATAAACAAATAAAGCCCGACTCGTGGCTCAGTGGCAACGTGCGCTGCTGGTGAGCATTAAAGCTGAGGTTCAGTCCGCTAACGGCATTGTTGCAGGCCCTGTTTCAAAATCGAGGAGATTCGATGGCGTTTGGGATGGTCAGCACCTTGGTCTCGTGAATCGGACTACCTGGTGGGATCTTTCCGGGTTTTATCCCATACGATGAGCAAATGCGATGTTGTTCCCCCCTAAAAGTCCCTGCACTATCCTCCTTCTTCAGCTACCCGGAGCCAAGTCAGACTTCTACCTACGATTGCTCCATCACAACCGAAGCTGCCCTCTTTCCCTCCATCCACCCCTAAGAGTCGCATTTTCTTTAGATGTGTACGGGTGTCATGACCCCGGGCTACCCAGTGATCTTTACTTTCATTTTTTCTTCAATGTTGAGACCACAGACCATTTTGTTATAGCCCAGATCAATATGCCTTAAATAGATTTTGTTTGCGTATTGTTTCTAAACTTTTATAAATTTTTTTAAAAGTACCATTGTTTGGCGCAGTATGGCCAAATCTGGCCCTTGTACTATAAAACCCCAACCAATTAACCAACCAACCCTCCATCCACGAGTAGACCAATCATGGGATGCCCGTCCCCCGCTGCAGGACACTGAGGATGAGTCACAACAACAACATAAACAAATAATACGAAATACAGCGAGGGAATCATTTAAAATGCAGCTCCATTCGATTTGCGGAACAAAAAAAATCAATATTTTATGTTGGTGTAATAAGACCTGCTGCGTAGCATATAGAATAATTTTCTTTAGATAGAATAATTAACGCTGTTCCCAACAAATTTTTATAATCGAGAACGGTGATTATACCATACCATAGCGAACGATGATTATATCGTGCAATCATATCATATATTTCCATTTAAGAAATACTAGTTTTTATTATCATAGGTTTTTATTTTTCAAATATATGCTTTTTAAAGAATCTAATGATGTTTTTAATAGTAACCAAAAAAAAAAATCCATTGTTCACAATTTTTTTCACTGTATCAAGAAAATCAAAAATTCTATATTTTTCACAATATCTTTTAAATGGTAAAGGGCAATAGAAATAGATATCAAAAGTTGCTTTTCACTGAATACACAAAGATATCTTTTTTTTTTGTTAGAAAGACTTTCTTTTATAGAATATCAAACACTGTTTAAGAGGTTTTCTTTTTAAGGTATAAATTTTAAAGATCTCGTAAAATGATTTGATCATGTTGTATTACATACTTTGCACCTTCTATAATAGAAGATATGTGTTTTCTGAATCAAAATTTTTTATATTAAATTTAAAATGTCAAATAGTTATCCGAGAATTAAGTACAGACAGCAGTAACATTATTTTATGACCTGAAATAAAAGAATGGGAACATAACAAAAATATCTATATCTGAGATTACCAAAAATACACTAGAATGGCAGACTTGCTTAAATATGGGTGTGATGACCTCTATGAAATGTTAAGCTGCAAAATCGACGTTCCATGCTGAAAATGATGGTGTTTATTAACTCGGACGGCAGCAAATCTCATTTTTGTGTCAAGGCAGTTCAATGATGTGCAGGGGTGGGCAAATGCAGCACTGCTTCTCCCTAGATCATCCTAAAAATGTTCAATCAGATTAGAGTCCAATGAACGTGCTGGTTTCTAACCTAGCCCCATAATAGACTCCTCGCGAAGGTAATGTCCAACTTGTGACTCAGGGGCAACACGCGCTACTAATGAGCATTAGGTCTGAGGTTCAATACGCTGGCAGCATTGTTGCAAACACTGTTCCAAAAAACGAGGAGACATGGTGGCATTTGTGATGTTCAACATCTTGCCTCGTTAGTCAGACTATCGGATGTAAGTTTCCGGGTTTTCTCCCATTCGATACGCAAATGCGGATAGTCCTCTCTCTTCAGCGACACGGAGTCAAGTCAGATTTCTACCTACGGGTGCTACATCATAACAAAGCTGCCCCCTCCCCTTTTCCTCCTTCCATGAAACCACACGGGTTCATAGACTCGGTCTAGATGTTACTGTCGACTAAGTAGGATAAGAAACAACAACAACAACAACGAAGGTAATTTTCACTAAACGAGCTTTGTGTGATATAATACTTATGACTAGCTCTAATCTACATCTGTTTGTCCACTGACTTACTACTGTGACTCATCAAATGAATTACATTTGTGTCTAGAGCTGAGTTGCCCCTGTACAGTTTGGGAATGATGTGGGTGAGAAGTCTGATCGGGCTTTATGTAGCTCTTACAGACATATGAGACCGGGACTGACGGTTTTAAGTACATTTCGAACCACTACAAACATCCATGCCACCGCCAGGACTAGAACCCAAAACATGTGGCACCGTGCTCCAGAGCTCTAGACACTCGGTCATTCAGATCCCACATTCGTGCACTCATATCTAAAACAGGATCCCCTTAAAATGTCACTACGTAGATTCTGCTTGCAGTAGCTGCCGACACTTTTGAAGCCTGGTTCCGGCCACATATCTAAAGACATTAAAAAACATGTCCTCTGATTTTTGCAATATATTCTGATGCAGAATTATTTCATACGCAATTTTTATGAACATTTACTAATTTTGTGGGGTGTGAGAGAGCATAAATGCAGTTTTTCTCTTAATTTTTAAACAATGCATTTTAAATATTTATAATAGAAGAATAGCAAATTGCCAATTAGATAAACCACACCAATTAAGATACGTGTGATCATGTGCAGAAAGGGAGCATATGTTTTCACATTTTCTTTTTCCTTTTGATGTAGAGTTGAAATAAAAACCAACTGTTTTCGAATCCCAAGTAATTTGATCCAAAATCATTTGAGATGCAGTACATTCAGATTTACCGATAGTACATCATGGGAGACGTTCTATTCTATTCTCACATTTCGGTTCTACAATTTCTACTCTCACATTCCTATTTCATTACACACTACTTACCACTACTACTACTACTACTCCACCACATCACTGTGCCTAGAGCTGAGTTGTCCCTTTACAGTTTGGGAATGATGTGGGTGAGAAGAAGTCGGATTGGGCTCTGGGACGCTCTACAGTCATATGAAACCGGGACCTACGTCTTAAAGTGGATTCCGAACCACTGCACACATCCATGCACCGCCGGGACTCGAATCCTAAACCTGTGGTACCGAGCACCAGAGCTCTAGACACTCGTCCATCAGGCCCTACATTTCATTACCACACTCAAGCGCGACACTTGAGAGATTCTCATCCTGCTATCTATTTTCCAATGGAGGAACCTTTCGGTCTTCTGATTTTTTTGAGGCCATTCCCGGGACAGACAAAGGAAATTATTTTTCGTCTTCGCTTGTTAAGTTTCATATCCTGCCACACGGTTTTATAATTCCAAAAAGCTATTCACCAGCCTATTACCTACTTATTACCAACAAACACTGAAGTGACAAAAGTCATGGGATACCTCTTAATACCGTGTCGGCCCTCCTTTCGCCCGGCGAAGTGCAGCACCTCGACGTGGCATGGACTCAACAAGTCGTTGGAAGTCTTCTGCAGGAATATTGAGCCATGCTGTCTCGATAGACGTCCATAATTGTGAAATCGTTGATGGTGCAGGATTTTGAGCACGAACAGACCTCTCGATGATGTCCCATAAATGCTCGATGGGATTCATGACGGGCGATCTAGGTGGCCAGATCATTCGTTGGAATTGTCCAGAATGTTCTTCAAACCAATCGCGAACAGTTGTGGCCGGTGACATGGCGCATTGTCATCCATAAAAAATCCCATCGTTGTTTGGGTACATGAAGTCCATGAATGGCTGCAAGTGATCTCCAAGTAGCTGAACATAAGCATTTCCAGTCAATGTTCGGTCCAGTCGCACCAGAGGACCAAGTCCATGCCATGAAAACAGCCCACACGGAGCCACCACCAGCTTGAACAGTGCCTTGCTGACAGTTTGGGTCCATGGCTTCGTGGGGTCTGCACCACACTCGAACCCTACCATCAGCTCTTACCAACTGAAATCGTGACTCATCGGACCAGGCCACGGTTTTCCATTCATCTAGGGACCAACCGATATGCTCACGTGCCCACGAGAGTCGCTGCAAGCGATGTCGTTCTGTTAGTAAAGGCACTCGAGTCGGTCTTCTGCTGGAATAGCCCAAGAAAGCCAAATTTCTCCCGCACAGTTCAAACAGACAAGTCCCTTGTACGTCCCACATTGATTTCTGCGGTTATTTGACGCAGTGTTGCTTGTCTGTTAGAATTTACGGCTCTTTGCAGAATTCGCCGGTCTCGGTCGTTAAGTGCAGGCGGTCGACCACTGCGCTGTCCATGGTGGGATGTTATGCCTGAAATTTCATACTCTCGGCACACTCTTGACACAGTGGATCTGGGAATGTTCAATTTCCCTAACGATTTCCGAAATGGCATGACCCATGCGTCTATCTCCAACTAACATTCCGCGTTCAAAGTCTGTTAATTCCCCGTCGTGCGGTCATCATCACGTCAAAACCTCTTCACATGAATAACTTGAACAGAAATGAAAGCTCTTGCGAAAGCACTGCGCATTTATAAATGTTCTACGCGATGCTACTGCCATCTGAAAATTTGCATATTGCTATCCCATGACTTTTGTCACTTCAGTGTATATATATTATATATATATATATATATATATATATATATATATATTATATATATATATATATATATATATATATATATATATATATATATATATATATATATATATATATATATATATATATATATATATATATATATATTATATATCTAATATATAAAATTCTCAAAAAGTCACAGTGTTTGTTGCCAAACTCCTTCGAAACGGCTCGACCGATTCTTATGAAAATTTTTGTGCATATTTGGTAGGTCTGCGAATCGGTCGTAATCTATTTTTTAAACCCCTAAGTGATAAGGGTGGCCCACCCCTAAATATTTTTAAAATTTCTTTGGCAAACCAATGTAGTGTTTGCAACCCTGAATTTTCGCCAATTTTCCGCCAATTTCTTTAGGGTTGCAATACTGCAATTAGAGGAATACATAGCTTCATTTTTTGAACAATATAATGACTATTTTATTGCTATTTCGATAATTAATTGCAGAATTCTTATTTGCACTAATTTCATCGTTGGTGTAAAAAGTTTGTTTCCACCACAGACGAAAAATATACCACAATAAAAGGATGGCGCCGTGTCTCGATGCCTGTACTACATAACCCTAAAATTCTCATGTTCTGAATATTATTGCTTTATGTACTACTTTAAATTTTGTGAAAATTATATTGTATGAAATTTATATTATTTCTATGAGAAATAAATCAAATGTATGTAAGTATTACCCGATTTGATTATCAATATTTTTTTTATTTTCTAAGTTTGAATTTGAATTGAATAAAATATATGGAATGAAAAGTTGTGAATCAAAACATTGAACTTTTCTATGCTTAAAGTTTGTCAACATGTATTTTATTTGATTAAGAATTCTAAAATGAAATGGGATCTGCAAGATAATATAATATAGACAATATAATTTTAAAGAAATATGGGGAATTTTAAGGATTTTTTTAAAAAGTGTGAAAATGAAGTAAACTCTGCAATTATTTGATATAATGATAACATTAAAATTTTATAAAAGGTATTATATTAGTTGCAAGTTGAAAATCAAGGACATTTTATTTTTAAAACTTTTTTGTTATTTGAAAAACAAAGAATTTGAGTTATAAATTTGAGTGATTTAAATATTGTCGAAGAAAAATTGATAAATGGTACTTTTTAAGTTGGAAGTTATTTAAAGAAAACAAAACAAATAAATAAGTGTTTATATTAATAAAGGAGAATTTAAAAAAGCTCATTAACTTTTCCATTTGTTTTGTGATTTCTTTCATCATAAAATAATAAAACATTTTTTGTGAAGAAGAAAAACACATTTTGTAAATTTGAATTTGAATTGGAATAAAATATATTGAATGAAAAGTTGTGAATCAAAACATTGAACTTTTCTATGCTTAAAGTTTGTCAACATGTGTTGTATTTGATTAAGAATTATAAAATGAAATGTGATCTACAAGATAATATAATATAGACAATATAATTTTAAAGAAAGATGATGAATTTTCAAGGATTTTTTTGAAAAGTGTGAAAATGAAGTAAACTCTGCAATTATTTGATATAATGATAACATTAAAATTTTATAAAAGGTATTATAATAGTTGCAAGTTGAAAATCAAGGACATTTTATTTTAAAAACTTTTGTTATTTGAAAAACAAAGAATTTGAGTTATAAATTTGAGTGATTTGAATATTGTCGAAGAAAAATTGATAAATGGTACTTTTAAGTTGAAGTTATTTAAAGAAAACAAAACAAATAAATAAGTGTTTGTATTAATAAAGGAGAATTTAAAGCTCAATAACATTTTTATGTATGTACATTTGTTTTTATTTATATTTAAAAGTTGGTTTTAATTATTTCTTATTTGAATTTTTATGCATTTTGTATTCATTCAAAACATCACAATAAAATATTTCTGTTCTAAATGCTTTGAAACTTCATGTAAAAGTTTTCTTTAAATGTATGAAAGGAATAGAACATGAAAATTAACCTAAATTCATAAATTATTTTTATTTTAGTTTTTAAACTAAGAATTTTTTGTAAATTTGTAAAAAGTTTGTGTCGACAAACTTTAAGCATACAAAATGTATAAATAATTGAGATATAAATTTGAAAACAGTATATTACCTACATAAGGATATTCCCAGCATAAAAATACTTGCAAAGAAAAAACTATTCATGTTTTATTTATTTTTGAATTATAAAATTTTGCAACAATATCACATTTTTGCAATGTTTATCCATATTTTAAAGAATAAATTGTATAAAGAATAGTTAAAGTTGATATTTTTATGTGAAATTCAAAGGTTTTGAATATATTTAATCAAAACATTTGCAAAAAGGCTAAATATTTTAAATTCAGGTCATTTCATATTAAAAAGCCTTTGCAAATAGCAGGAAGTTGTAAAAAAGTTTGTAGAGCAAATTTTAACTTTTTCAAAACAAAGCTCAGAAAATATTTACAGCTTTAAGGAAAAACAAAACTATATTTTTAATAAATAAGACTATGAACTTGATAATTCAATGGTATTTTAATATATTTACAACATTTTTAAAAGTAATATATCTAATTAAAAGTTGTTTTTAGCTTTTTCTCAGAAATGAATTTTTATGCTTTTTGTTTTCATGTGAAACACCATAACACAAGTAATTTTGATCCAAATGTTACAAAACTTTGTATTTATGTTTTTCATAAATATTTACAGGAATAGACCTCTGAAATGATTATAGCTACATAAATATTTTTTATTTCAATTGTTAAACTTGGAATTACATGCAAATTTTGGAAGAATTTTGTGTCGACAGCATTTAAACTAGCACAAAATAATAAATAATAAAGATATAAATTTACCAGAGGTCTATTCACTGTAAAATGTTAGTACAAACAAATACAAACTTAGAAATTTAAAAAATATTGATTTGATTTCAGGTTTTGTAACAGTATCAATTTTTGGCCATTTTTTTCCCTTATTTTAGCTTATAAAAAATTTAAAAAAAAAAATAATAATGAAATTTTTTTATGTGAAATGATTAGTTTTTAGATACATTCAATCCAAAAATGTGTACAAAGATAAAAAATTTCAAAAAATTCCTTCGAAGGTGTTCGTGTACCTTAAACGATCGTTTGCATTTGTATTTTATTGTGAATTTTTTAAAATTCTTTTCTTATTATATCCCGATTTTATTTTAATTGTATTGTATTTTTTCAATTATCATTTTCAGTAAACGACCACCAAAAAAATCTAACCTCAGAATCCGTGTTTCTCCCATGGGCAGCTGTATGTTGCATGCTCACGTGTTCGAAAACCATCGAATTTATTTATTTCGACGAAAGACAGACTAACAAGAAATATTGTTCATCTCTTAGTTCTTAGTTAAATGAAAGTAATGATTATTAAAAATTATATTACGTAAAATAATTATAAAAACAGTCTTAAAAAATCAACATTATCTACCTCATTCACTAAATTAATAAAAATTAAACATTTTCTATTCGTTGAAACTTAATGTGATCTTTCATCATTCTTTACCAATCACTTCCTTAACAATACCAATTATAGTATTCTAATAATTGAACGAAATACAAGAAAGCCACAGCAACGCGTGGCCGGGTCTTCTAGTATAATATATATATACATATATATGTATAATTATATATATATATATATATAAATTATATATATATAATGTATGTATGCATTATTTTCTTTTCGAAACATTTCAGCCTGAAATTGAATACTCTTTAAAGTTATTCAGTAGAGTGCTATGATCACTGTGATTAGAAATTTAAAATCATAATTTTCCTTTAATGATGATTTAAAAGGTTTAATAAAAGTTACTAATAAAGATTGTTTGTTTTTATACAAAATATAATTCTGATAGAAGGAAAGGGAAGAGACTTTATATCTTTAGAAAACAAAAAATTTTAATCCATCTAAGTGGAAACAATCTTGGATTACTTTTGAACGAAACATTTCTGTAAAAATCAGTACAAGAGAGCATCTTTATAGCTTTGATATAAAAAATGAGTTGCATTATCATGAATATAATCGTGCTCTAGAATAATGAAAGCAATGGTAAACAATTTAGAATATTAAAAATTTGTTGAATCATTTTTTAATGAAAAATTCTTTGCGAATAATATGAGCTGAACTGTACAAGAAGCGTATTATTTTTTTTGTTATTCAGCGTTCTCCTTGAAGTGTTTGGTCTGGTTCTTCAAGGGTCTTTTTTATATATATCAAATAACTGTTTACTTGTAAGTAGATATTGTTTATAAGAATTTTAATTTAAAAATGCAAGAGGGATATTGAATGATATTGTTATTTTGATCATTAATGTGAAAGCTTTGAATTGAAACAAACAAGCAATTTTTTTTTGCTAAAAATAAAAACACCAAAACAGTTTTCACCAAAGGTTAAATTTTCAATTACCATAAAACAAGTTCGTTTGTGTTGTTGTTGTTTCTTATCCCACTTGGTAGATATTAGACCAAGCCCACGAATCCGTACGGACTCATGATTGAAGGGAAAGGAAGCAGCTTCTGTTGTAAATGGAGCACCCGCAGGTAGAAGTCTGACTTTTGCTCCGTGATGCTCTTACAGTCATATGAGACCGGGACCTATGGCTTAAAGTGGATTCGAAGCACTACAAAACATCCTCACCGCCGGGACTCGAACCCGAAACCTGTGGTACCGCGCGACAGAGCGCTAGCCACTCAACCGATTCAGGCCCAGTCCGTTTGTAATTAGCATAATTGAAATAAATACCACCGTTTGGCGATCGTCAATGTAAGATTTGGAGAGATTGACAGCAATGGTAAAACCCCGTTTATGACATGTTACAGTTTAGTGCATTCATTTACTTAGTTTGATTTTATTTATTTATTTTTCCCTCTTTGGATTATTTTTTATTTTATTTATTTATTGATTTGGCTTTGTATAGAGAATATATCATATAAATGGGTAAACTAATAATTCATTACATTATAACAGTGTCCATTAACATTATAAAAATAAATAATTATAAAAATTATTGGTTATTAGTAAATAATAATCAATAATTTTTATGATTATTAATTAACATATTTTTATATTTATAATTTTATTATTTTTATTATTACTAATAACCAATAAGTTTTATCCATGCTGTTATTGATTATTCAATTCATATGCATTATTATCAGCATTACCTGAAACCTTTTCCAACAATAAAAATATTGTAAAGCTTGTGATTTATTGTAAGGCCTGTTAGTATATCCACATTACAAAAAGTTCAACAAGTTTTTGTGATATTATTTCGAAAAGGTGTCCAGCCTGTATTGTTAACGAAACGTCCAGCCATATCAATTCGTCGAGTTGATTTCTTGCACGTTAATATTAACCTAATATCATCTTAAAAACTGCGTGGGCCCTTTCGTACTTCCCATAGATTTTTTTAATTAATTAACTAGATTTCTTTTGAATCCACATAATCACAGAGCAAATATATTGGAAAGTGTAAAATGGTATAGCCTCAAACACTTGTTTATTAGCGAATTTTATTCGGAGAAAATACTCTAAGCTGTATTCTTTTTCATTATTATATTCCTCTTGTAGATCTCTGCCTTGTTTTCGTTCTAGATGTAAAGGACGTTGATGATGAAGGAATGCAATTAAAACTGGTATGCAAAGGAAGGATTTGCAAGACGTTGGTGTTGAGGGTTCTATTCCTTCCAGGTTTTATATTTCTCCTCTAATGATTTTCAAAACAATCATGATATATTTCCAATTAGCCACCATTTATCTATTTATAAAAGTAAGCAGCTAATAGTGAGCTCTTCTTTAAAGATAAGTTTTCTTAGTATATTTGCATCTAAAATAAACTAATCTGAAATCTTATTAATACTTTTCAGACAATTGTACCCTCATTTACAAATGTTCTTCCGATTACGCCAGAAAATATACTGTAACTTCTTATAAAATTGCAATATGTCTTTATTATTAAAATTCAATATTAAAGCAATTGCAATTCAAAAATTATAATTTTGCTGAATTTGAGGGTATTATTCTGAAAACGTTTATAATAAGTACATATATATCAGATAAAATTAATATGTGATAAACATGGTTTGTTACACTTTTTATGCCATGAATGTATACTGTAGCATTTTTTTCTCACGAGAAGAGAATTGGCATTTCATTCCCAGGAGAGAGGAATGTATGCTATTTGACAAATATATAAAAAAAACCCATCACTCAAATTTGACAGCATTGTGGGTAGTTATATTACATGCAAATAGTGTTTTGTACTAGAGCAACCTGTCACTCAAATCTGATAGCAGATATTCGGTATCATGTATAATGACAAAATTAGCGAATATCTGCGTGACATTCCCAGGTCGAGACAACTACAGATTGAATATGATATACCATGAGTTGTTCCATCGTGATTGGAGATAGACCAAGAGCTGAGAAATGTCTACTCCAATAAGAAGTGAGGGAAGCTGATCCCCACTTGAAGGATTGTCTTGAAAGTAGTTTTTTTTGGTGAAGAAGAGGAGAGTTCTGCTACGAGTCGACCAGAAGCATTGTCCTTTTCTTTTTTTTTCTGAAGTGACTGAATAGGTTGGAGTTTTCCGTTTGTTCTCAAAGTGAACACCTTGCGTTTTCGTGAATCACAAGGGATGCCGCAGACCAGGTGTTTATATTCATCGTAAACTTTAGCACTCTGAAAATCTCCGAACTTGGCGTGAACTGCCTTTTTGTATCTAATTTATATCCTTAATTTTCATTTTTTGTAAATATAGTTCTGTATATATACGTATATATAAATATAATAAATATATATATATAGATAGATAGATAGATAAATATCTAATGCTTGTAAATAAAAATTTAAAGTGTTCCCATGAACCTGAAAGTGGCCCTCTTCTTGAAGCCATTATAAGTCTAGTATAGTCCGAAACATTACAATACCATTTCCACACTAACTTATAGACCAGTTTTTTATTTTTCTTATTGACTGAATTACAGTTTTTCCAAAATGGATGATCCAAAGTTCAACTTCTGATGAATAAGTGACAATATTTTATCTTCTTCAGTTTAGTTTTTCATTGATCTGACTAAAAAATACGCAGTGAAATAAAAAGTATATATTTTTGCAAACGAACCTAAATAATATAGATTTTAAAATTTAGGTGTTGTGAAATGAATTGACTCACTCGTTGCATCGTGTATTCTAAGAAACAAATGATCCCATTTGTAAACTCTAAGTTAAAGAATTATACATGCTGATATAACATGTCGTGGAGAGTAACAAATTTATCAAATAAAAATACCACGCGCTGCTTAAAAATTTCAAATGAGAGGTAAAGAGGTACTGCAAAAATAGTAGAATAACTATACCCTGCATAAAATAAAAACAATGAAATAAAATTTGCATGTCATACAAACATTTTGATGAATAAAAACAATTATTTTTAAAGCACAATAGTTATATAAAAATCATTTCTAGACATATTCAGTCGGAGCAAATTTAAGACGTATAGTGTTGCTGTTGAAAAATTTTTAATAATTATATAATTTTAAAATAATTATAATTTTTTAATTAACTTAACGTTATAATTTTTAAATCATACTTAAAATCATACATAATTTTTAAATCATACTTAAAATCATTTTAAAATTATGCATACTTAAAATCAATCTTATTTTAAATCATACTTATTTTAAAATCATACTTATTTTAAAAATCATACATTTTAAAATCATACTTAATTTTTAAATCATCATTGCTATAGATATTTTCCTATAAAGGCAATTAACATCATAAATTTAATTACAAAAATGGATAAATAACTAGGTTTAATGGTGAAGGCAGATTCAATGAAATAAAATAATAGTTCAATTACTTAAAGTAATGGATGAGTTTAGAAATAAGAAATTGAAAATACCACTTAATTTTTTTTTATGGAGGAACTAAGTAGGTAAAAATTAATCTAAAAGGAATAGAATAAATAAGATATTTAAATTAACAAAGAGTATGTATTATGGATATTGCAATGAACTTTTCTAAATATTTTTGCAAAAGTTAAAAAGAAAGGTAAATTGTTGTGAGTTTTAAATGAATTTTTTTTCTAGCAAAAAACGATTGCAGTTTCTAACAAAATATATTGTCATTGCAAACATTTTCTGTTTCATGAATATCCAACTGTAAGAACTTTGTATTTAAATACTTAATAATCTGGTCTTTTTTCTTTCAATATGAAACGCTTTCTTGTCTGCGTATTGGTTTGGTTTTTTTTTTTTTTTTTTTTTTTTTTTTGCTAAAGAGAGATGTTCTGAGATGAGTTAGATTCCTACAGTGTAAGTAATTAAAATGAATCGACAATTTTTTCATCGCCATGAAATAAACATTTGTAAGTGAAACATTAATTAAAAAATACTTTTTCTTAACCTTTAAAGAATATTATATTTTCTATTAAAAACAGATTTACATAAAAAATAAAATGCCCCTAAAAATTATATCACCGATTATAAAAGATTAAATGCGCATTACATCAAACAAATTTTTATTTTATTGTTTGAACATGATTTTATTTTTATTTGCTTAGTCGCTCTACGGTCATTTTGTGCACACTTTAGGCTAAACAGACCGCGGCTTATAGTTTAACGTGGATTACTACTACTACTCCACACCACATCACTGTGCCTGGAGCTGAGTGGCCCCTTTACAGTTTGGGAACGATGCGGGTGAGAAGAAGTCTCATTGACTCTGTGACACTCTACGATCATATAAGATGCCCTACAGTTGGGGGACCTACGGCTTAAAGTGGATTCCGAAAAACATAAATGCCACCTCCGGAATATGAACCCGAAACCTGTGGTAACGAGAGCAGGCCGCTAGTTAGCCCCAAGTTAATGTGGATTCCGACCCACTAACAAACATCCATGCCAACGCCAGGATTCGAACCTGAAGCCAGCGGTACCAAAGGCCAGAACGCTAGCCAATTGTCCACCAGGCTGCTACAATTTACTACTTTATTTCGGTTCAAGGATACAATGAAGTATTTATAGTGAAAAAACTACGTTAATTTTTAGTTCGTGAATTAAAAATAATTTCCGTTTCCAAATTATTCTGCAACAACATTCATATTAGATGTAGAAGCATCATTATTCACGATAATGCTAGATCAGACGGGAATCACGATAAGGTAAATGGGAGGGCAGCGAAGTGTATTTTTTAAATCACACTTTTTTAATTTGGGAATATTTCAAAATATCACTGTATGATATAGTATGTCTAATATAAAAATTCTTGCAGATTTGCCATTTCCCGCATATATCGCAATATATTTCATATAATGCATCAACCATATAGGCTGGCCAATTGGCTAGCGCTTTGGCCATCGGAACCATAGGCTTCAGGTTGGAATCTTTGCGATGGCATGGATGTTTGTGAGTGGTTGGGAATCCACGTTAAACTGTAGGTGTCGGTCTAATTAGCCTAAAGTGCGCACAAAATGACTGTAGAGCGACAAACTAAACCAACACTATAGAAAGTAATCCTCTTTTGAGATATTTTTAAGAAAGACTGCGTACCTATAAAGACACAACATGCTACCAAAACGAATTTTTCTCTGTTTAATTTAATGCGTGACATAGATTAGACACAGACAGGACAGAAATAATCCCTTTAACTGAAGAGTTATTACTCAACCGAAAATCAATGCAAACATCCTGGTTTTGATTGAAAATTACAGTATTTGTTTAAAATACTTAAAATCATCACAGATCATTACCTAATAGAAATATATTAAGAAAAATAAATTTTATCATGTCAACATATAGTGTAATAGTAGCGCAATTTAATCCTTTCATTGAAGGAAGTGTACAAGAATCTAGCATAAATTGATATTTAGAGCTTTGTGCTCTGATTAATGGCCATTTGCCATCGTTTTACTGTCAAATTTATCAAGCTCTTTTTAGAAAAGGCAAATCTTCAATAGAGTAGCCATGTAGATTTTCATTTTTAAAAATAGCAGGAAGTATCAAGTATATTGAAATAAAGGAATAAATCACTTTGTAAACAAATAAATTAAATGCGAAAATAAATTATTAGTTCAAATATTTCTTTTTAATTCATTTATTTTTTTATTTCAATGATTTCACCTTGTTAACTCTGAAAAAGGTTTTAATTATTACTTTTACAATTTAATTATATAGGAAAATAAAGATATATTTACAATCTTTAAAATTTTTTAGTAGGAAAATGATACTTGTTCAATAGCTAATAAGTCATATAAAAAATTTTAATTCAATTCCTACTTTTTTTTCACTTTATTGCAGAAAGTCCTTTATAAATAATTTTCATTCATTTTTTTTTTAGAAAAATTTCTCTTTCTCTCTCACTTTATCCCTCTCACTCCTTTATTCACATGTTTCATTTTCCATTTTGTTCCCTCCTTCACTCAGACTAGAACCCAGAATGAAAAAAGAATCTGAAAAAGAAATTATTTTTCCAGCGATCAACACGCTTCGCCACTGACAGTATTTATTTCTAAATTTATATCCGGCTAAATATCTTATGTGAAGTTTTGTCACTATCCCACTTCTGAAATTTGCTGTCGCCTGCTAACGGCAAGTTGTGTCAGGTGGTTTTGTGTCGTAGGCGTCCAGTGGTCGGAAGCACAACAATCTATTTTTTTATATTAATTTCTTTACAATATTAACAATACTTTACATACACTACTTAATACACAAGGCACCCTGCGCCTCTTTTTTACAGTATCAATTTACAGTATTCAATTTTATTAAACTCAGAAACCATGAACACGTCACATACGGTCCCTGACTGCGTATCTCGCTCAGAAGCTCCTAGCGTTCGCCTCGTCATCTCCAAATCTGAACGTTCGTACTACCAGTTCAACCAGTTAACACGATACTGGTCACGGTGGCGACCTCTCGCGTCTGTCTAATTATAGTTAAACCTACATACGGCCTGACAATCATTCTCCCTCGAATGATCTAGTTAAAAAAATAAGGTTATAAAATAAGGTAATCATTATAATAAAACATCATAGGAAATTTAAAGAAATCATGCACAAGATTATGAAACTACATATTCAGCAATGACTAAATAAATTGATTAATTCAATACATATAAAAAAATCAGTAAACAACATATAAGTCAATTAAATTCAATGTAAAAAATTGAATTAAAATTAAATTAAATCACTTTTTAAAAATCAGTAGCAACATAATAAATCAATTAATTCAATATAAAAAATCAGTAAATGTCAAATAAATCAAGTAAATTCATTGCAAATAAATGAGTTAATTTATGTCAAGTCACTTATATTGAATTATCATTTTCCGTAGGAAATTGTCTTTATACAGGCACGTCTTGGATTACGTCTCAGTTCAGAGTCACTAAGTTCATTGTCTGAAAAATCAGTAAGTTCATCTGACGAGTCCTCTCTATCAGAATCAGTTTGATTTGCCTTTTTACTGGCTTACATGTGCTGTAGTAGAGTAAGAATGTCCTTTGTTCTTTTCCCCAAGTTGAGTAACTCTGTAGGTATCGTTTGGTAGCACATCAGTTTTTATTAAAGAACCTCGATATTTTGGCTGGGTCTTTGTTGGTTCTCCTGTCGGTGTCGGAGTCTTTTTCATAACCACAACTTGTCCTGACTTATAAGTGGTAGTTCCGCACTTTTTCTTGTCGTACGCATCCTTCATCTTTTTTTCTGTATATTTTCTATCCTCTTGCGAGTCGAGGTTTGAATTTCCGCAGGATCAGTCCATCCATATGCACTCTGATCAGCTTATTTTCCTAAAACTCCATCGTTGAATCTTGGTAAAATCGTGTAGCATTTGGAAAGGAGTCTTATTGGTCGTTTTGTTGAAAGCATTGTTTAGATTTCTTTCATTCTCAAGTCCCAGTCTTTGTGTCTATGATCTTCGATGGACGTTGCGATGGTTGGGATAATGGTGCGATTAGCTCTCTCTCAACCATCCCATTACCTTGGGGCTATTTTGTGGAGTATGAGCTAGTGAGAGTGAAAATGAAGTGAAATGAGTGAGAGTATGAGCTATACCATTTTCTCGATAAAACTTCTAAACCTTGTTAACTGTAACTGCAACCCTTATCACTAATTATTCGATCTGGTAAATCATGAAGTTTTTTAATGCTTTCTGAATATAATTGTATTTTGTACTTTTCACAGGTATCAACCTTAAGAACCTCGTGAAATTATCTAAGAGGACCAATAAATATTTGTTACTTCTGGAACTAGTTACAAATGGGCCTAAGTGATCGATGGGGAATTATTGAAAATGATCTCTTTCCAGGCTTAATAGGATGCAACAGTTCTTGCTGTTTACCTCCAAGAACCTTGTTCATTAAATTTTCTAAACACATCGATATGCATTTCTTCACGTAGCGCTTCATTGTTGGAAACCAATACAATTCTCTAATTTTACTCACAGTTCTATCAACTGAGAAATGTCCGCTTAGATTATGAAACTTGATCACAGTACTTTTGCGCATGGATCTAGGTATAACATAAAGCAGTTTTTCTCTTCCATTGTCTTTTATAGATAGATACAACATTTCCCTCTTGAAAACGTAATTTGCAATAACTTGGCTTTCGGCTTTTGTTCTTTCAAATTTTTGTTTCTTAAAAATACAAATGATCTTATCCAATTCTGGATCTCCTTTTGAATCATAAGGACTTGTTCAACAAAGGACATCGTTAAACAAACTTCCCTCAGTTTTTCATCATCTCGTGCCAATTTCTGGCTGGAATCAATATATCATCTAGATAACATAAGGTTTTAGTATTCAGTAGTGGACCCAAGACATGGTGCATTAACTGCTGAAACTCGGTTGGTGCATTAGTTAATCCAAAACTATTCTTTCAATCTTAGTGTCGTACACCCTAATTCATTCAATTCCACTGCAAAGCATTCCCTTAATTCATTGACTAATTTTAAAATTTCACTTTTATTCTCAATTGGTGTCCCTACGCCAAATCCAATTTCGCTCATTTCGATTAAACGCTTATTTTCCTTTATTACATTCACGTAACAACTCTCCTAATTAACCAAACAATTGCGGTCTAACTCAATAACTCTTCCTATACATTGATTTTCCTTCAATAATACATTCTCATTCCCCATATTAATAATTTGAACTACTGTTTCACCATCTTTTATTTCTAACAAGGTATCACAACACCCTTCATTATCTTCTCCCTCTATAATCACTAAGCTGTGATCCACCAAGTTGTCTGAGCTCTAACAAAATCCACCGAATTTCTTTCAAGTATCACTTTACTTGATGTTTTCAATTCTTTTACGTCCGAATTCTTTTCACATTCCATGTCAACAAACTGGTTATCTTCTGCATATTAAACATGAAATTTATTTCCAATGCTATCAAACGATATGTCTTCCCAAAAAGATTTCGACCCCTTTTACTTTTTTAACGTCATCCAAAGGAATATCTACTTTTGCCTTTTCTAGCGCTCACGCGGCACACATCTTAATATTCCCAAAGTGTACATTGCGTTTGAAGCTGGGTCTATTTTTTAACTCTAGCCTCTTCGCTACGAAATTTCCTACAAATGAAGGAATCGCTCCCAGTATCCAACGGACACTTGTTTATCCTCGTACTTTTAATATAAGATGATGCCTTACTCATTCCGCCCTCACTAGCCGTCGTCAAGCTATGATCACTTTTCGATAGATGGCTACCATCATTTCGTTCAATTCCCTCTGTTAACATCGTGCTCTCTACTAATTAGATCAAATTTATATTTTTGTTTTAGATACTCTCTAGCGAAATGTGTATTCTCGTTACAAACGAAGGATCTCTTACTATATATGCATTGGACGCCGCCATCCTATGTCACCGCTGTATTTATTATTATTACTTCCTGTTGTAAATCGTTCGTTCCTGAAATTAGTATTTGTTCTTTTATTATATCTTGCTGGCTCATTCAATGGGGATTTCGGTCTAGACCTAAACTCGTATTCTTTTTCATGCATATTTTGGTTTAAATTTTTGAATTTGGATAAGCTACTTTCATTTCTTGCATTTTTCATATTAGTCTAGTTTATCAGCTAATTTGGATGACTTAACTATACTAACCCACTCGTCCACAACATGTTATTTTACTATAACAGGAACTTTTCTTTTTAATTGATCTGTTATGATCAATTCCCCAAAACTATCAAAGTCATTCACATTATTACCGCTTAACCACTCATCAAAATCAATTTTTTTTAACTCATACGCAAAATCTCTTCATGTATTTTTGGGTAGTTTTGTGTGCCCAAAGATCTTTAGTCGGAATTTATCCGGACTTAATTTAAACTTTTTTAATAATAAATCTTTAATATATCCATAATCATTCAAAAGTTCTTCTGGAATTCTTGCGATAATTTGGTTAATCTCATAGGGTAATAAATTAACCAAATGACTAACCCAATTCTCATGTCTTCAAAGAATATTAGATAAAAACTTAAGTCTCCATACCTCATTTCATATCGTTGCATTATTTTAGTTATCCTACAATTACTAGAAATTTCATTTACGTTTCTATTTTCTCTTGACACATTACTGTTTTCTATTCTTAATTTTTCTAATTCAAATTGTCTTCCTAATTCGCGCACCTTTAATAATTTTTCTCTAGTAGCAATTATCGTTTATAGCAAATCACGCGTAAATTCCTCATCATAATATTCACTTTTAGTAATTAACTCTTTAATTTCGACAACAACTGGGTTATCGGGTAATTTTACATTTAATTCTTCGGCAAAAGAAATTAAATCTACCTTTTCGCTTTTGCGAGATATGCCATTTTTTTACACACTGTATAAATTTTTAACTGTTCAACCCTATTTCGATTCCCTACAGTTTAACACATAAAATCAAATAAAATCTTTAACACAATTTTACACAGAAATTAAAAAAAGAAATAAACTCTCGAGAATTTTACACATAAATTTAAAGAAATAATTTGCACTAACACGGAGTTTCTAGAAATTCATGCCACGTACCTTAAATCGCTTGGAGTAGGCCTTGGGCAACGGGCAACGGACGTACCGGTTACGGAGTTCCTTTGTGGTTTTAAGAACCACGATACCTCCACATCTTAATTTAGTTAAAAATCTGCACAAAATGAAGTTGCTTGAATTATAGAATATTAATAAATAAAAGATTAAAAACTATTGAAATTTAGGAAAAACATCTCTTTCTTGAGAACAATTAAAGCAAGAGATAGAAAAAGCAAAAGCTATCGGTACAATTAGGAGTCCGTTGACGATGCCCAAAAAAAAAAAAAAAGATAAAAGGTTAAAATTAAAAACAAAAGATTTTAAGAAAATACAATAAAATTAAAGGAAATTAGCATGCTTACATGCATATAAATGAATAAGTTAAGCAAAATAAAATATACAATATAAAAAGGTCTTAAGGTTTGTCTGACTAATACGCCAACAGATGGCGCCATCAGTCAGTTAGGTTTACATTTGAGAAAAACCTAGCCTGAGCTAGGAAAAATAAATTTTATTTAAATACTTATAAAATAAGTAATATGATATGTTATTAAAAGAGGGATGATACCAGAGCAGTAATAGAAAAGCTATTGAGTTAAGAAAATTTATGATTAATAAAATGAACAGTAATTAAAGGACTAGATTACTGAAAACAGACTTAGTGGGTAAATTGTAAACAAAACAGAGGTCAGCCATTGGCTGTTAAGTGAATCAATGAGAATAAGCTATGAGAGCAAGAATTAAACAACAAATGTAATAAGTTAGAACGAATAAAATAGACTTAAAGTGAAATTGAAAATGATAAAAATTTTTGGAGTAGGCCTTGAATTCTGCTAACCACATCCGCTAGCCTCAGGGTCAATAAACCCACTTCTGAAATTTTTTATCGCCTCTTAATGACTAGTTGTGTCAGGTGGTTTTGTGTCGTAGGCGTCTAGTGGTCGGAAGCACTTCAATCTCTTTCTTTATATTAATTTATTTACAATATTAACCATAATTACATACACCACTTTAATACACAAGGCACCCTGCGCCTCTTTTACAATATCAATTCTATTTAATACTCAGAAACCATGAACACATCACATACAGTCCCTGACAGAGTATCTCCCTCAGAAGTTCCTAGCGTTCGCCTCGTCATCTCTAAATCTGAACGTTCGTACTTACCAGTTCAACCAGTTTACACGATACTGGTCATAGTAGCGACCTCTCGCGTCCGTCTAATTATAGTTAAACCTTACATAAGAGAAATTTTTTCTCCCATATGAAATAAAATTAATTAATTAAATTTATTTAATGGATTAATATTTGAAAAACTGTATTAACATCAAGTGTCATCCACTACAAGTTCAAAAAAAATATATTTGAACTCGAGTGGATGAATAAAAAGTATTTTTATGAACGACTGAAAATTTGAACAAGATATATATAGGGAGAGTGTGAACTAATAGTAGGAATTGAAAAGAAAGATTTTCATTTCAAGTTGAAATTTTCCTCTTACATCTGGCGCCATCTATTAGTGCCATGCAACTTAAATTTTAAATTTTTAAAATTAATTAATTAAATTTAATTAATGAATTAATATTTGAAAAAACTGTATTAACATCAAGTGTCATCCACTACAAGTTTAAAAAATTGTATTTGAATATTAATTAATTTGTAACTATCTATTGTATTTTAAAACGCATTAAATTATTGATCTAACAAAAAAATTAATAAAATATGAATTTTTATAACGTATTTAAAATATTTATATTATTATAAATATTATATACGGTTATATATTTGTGTATTATAAAAGGTTTTATTTAATAAGTTGAATATCGAAATCATATTATTTTTCACAGATTCAAAATGTATTTGAAAATTAATTAAATTTTTATTGTATTCTAAAACGCATTAAATTATTTTATTTCATTTTATATCTAATATTGTGTATTTGTGATTTCCTCTTTACAGTAAAATACTTCAACTTCGTAAGTAATATTAAATTTTTCTGTTGGAAACATAAATCAACTGATGTTTAAAGTAAAGAAAATTAAAAACATGAAAGTTGCATATATTTTTCTTTCTACAAAATTACAAAAATGTTATTTCTTCAAAAAAAGTCATATTTTAAATTAATTACAACTAAATAGGAAATATTAAAATATCAAATAATTGCACCCATAAAATTCATGTTTACAGGCAACTAGTCAATATTTTTGTGTTTCCAACATTCCAATTTTAAAATTTAAAAGTCAAAAATTCTTGCTTATTATCAGAATATTAATCATTTGCTTTTTCTTAAATAACATGCAAAATTCATAAACGGACATTTTTGGAGACAAAATATTTAAATTGTAAATATTACAATAGTAGTTCATGTGATACAGTAATAATTATTAGGCTTTTTTTCGTATATTATATGAAAATTAAATACATTATAAAGTATGGAATAATTCAGTTTTGTTGTTGAATTTGTCAATTATACATATAGGTTTGCACGACTATACTTGTTGCACCAACATAACAGCAGCACTCATTTTGTGCCATTCCAGTTTTGATGCCAGAAGCATGACATCTGGGTTTTTCCACTTTTCCTTCTTCTCAGACAAAAAGGAAGAAATCTGGCCTAAAGATTTATGGTGTTCAGTCTTAGCATGAAAATAAAATAATAAAGCAGGTCTCTGTGCAGCTTTTTTTTTTGTCAAATATCGAAATTAAAACTGTTTGGTTTGTAGCTCTACGGTCATCTTCTATCTCACGAGGGGTAAACAGACCGGGACCTACAGTTCAAAGTGGATTCCGAACCACTCCAAACATCCACGCCAACGCCGGGACTCAAACGCGAAACCTGTGGTACCGAGCGCTACCCACTCGGCCATTCAGGCCCTTAAAACTGTTTGTACGGAAACCCAAAGTACCTTCTTCTGGGTTACCTCAGTACCAGTCAATAACGCAATTAATTAATCAAAAGAAGCATTCAATTGCTCAATACTAAAAAAAAATTTCGTATCAGTGTACATAGAATAGTTAGTTCTTTAGATAGTTGCCAGGAAAAAAAAAGTTTGCCCCAGTGGAAAATAATTTACCTGCAGTTTCTATAAGAAAATGTTTTCGTAATTCACATCAAGCAGAATTAAGTTTTTGTAAGAAATCGACACATACTTTTTAAGCGTTTTAAAAATACACACACACAAAAAAAAAAGAACTACACTACTGGCCAGTAAAATCGCTACACCAAGAAAGCGATATGCTACAGACGTGAAATTTAAACGACAGGAAGAAAGTGCTGTGATATGCAAAAGATTAGTTTTCAGCTCATTCAGACAAAACAGGCGCCAATGGCGACACCTACCATGTGTTTAAATGAGGAAATTGTTCAGCCGGTTTCTGATACACAAATTGCATTTGAATGTTGTTGCCTGGTGAACAGTTGTGATGCCTCGTATAAGAAGCAGAAATGCGTACCAGCACGTTTCTGATTTTGATAAAGGTCGAATTGTAGCTACCGGGATTTAGGTTTATAGTATCGTAGTATTGCTGCTCGCGTCGGTCGAGATCCAATGATTGTAAGCATAATATGGAATTCTTATTAACTTTAAAAGCGTTACAAATATTCACATAAATGTTTGAAAATTATTTGCAATATGGTGCAAAATTAAATAAGAAATTTACAGGCCTTAGAAAGTTTTCATAATGCATAATGCTAATTTCATAATGCTATCTAATTTATTTAAAAATATTTTTTCAACTTAATGGCGAAACATGATTCTAAGTTTATATTTTACTTATCTCTAAATTATTTACACAAATTTATTATTAAATCGATAACTATTTTTAAAAAATCAAAGAATGGAATAAATATAACATTAGTTTTTATTTCTAAGGAATCGTATGTTATTTATTACGCGTGTAATGAAATGAAATTACTGAACTACTAATTTAATATTAAATATGTAATTTAAATATTAGCATATTAATTAATAATTTTCTTCCAATTTAATCTTTAAAAATCAACTAATTGTATTACTTTTTCTTGTTTTTATTAAAATATATCTTTATATATATACTCATGTTTGTGAAAATTGCAACACCATGAAGGAATCGTCATAATTGAATGAAATTTAATACACAGTTGAGTGGTAGTGGTACAAATAAATGATTAAATGTTCAAAGCAAACAAACAATAACAAGAGATCGGAATCAGTATTTTGTGTAGCCACCACGCGCTGCAATAAGTGCTGCTACACGACGTGGCATGGAGTCAAAAACAAATTTTCAATGTCTGCCTGAGGAAGAGCATCCCATATTGTTCGTATGCGCACCCAAAGTTCGTCTGCAGAAGCAACAGACGAGGATCAAGAGCCATGGATGTTGATAGTGGTTCGAAATCCACTTTAAACTGTGGGACCTGGTCTAATATGACTGCTTGAATGAAAATATAAAATTGTAAGCATTTATTATTTTCGAAGATTTCAATTATTTGAATACTAGGCTTTAGTACAGCAAATTTGAATAAACATTTTTAAGCAATAAAATGTTGAACAGTAATATTTTTAGATCTGTTTATATATTTAATCAAGCTTCATTAACAGAGTTAATATTAATCATATTGAAATAAATAACAGCCTTTTTGTTCATGGAATTAGAATAAGTGGTAGAAGTTCAGGGGTCCGATGGCTGAGTGGCTGACACTCGGAGCCACATGTTTCACGTTGGAGTCCCAGAGGTACCATGGTTGTTTTTTGTAGTCATTCAGAATCCCCTTTAAACCGTAAGTAACAGTCTAATAGCTGTAGAGCGTTGGACGTGGGCTGTCAGCCCTATTCCTTAAAATAAAAAACATCTCCTGCTTCTCAATTTGCCAGTAGAAGATGGCCATGATCCTACATGGACTGTAGTGCATGGGAGTTCTTACTTTGTCATTCAGTTTGTGTTGAATTTTTTAGAATTATATAAAATGAATTTTCAGTATAAAAATCATTGAAAGCCAAAAAAAGAATTTGAAACTTTGCGGCTATCTTTGACAGATCAGTGGGTATAAAATCTTTTTTGCCATATACTAAAAATCATAATTCATTTTCTTTTAGATTTTTAGAATTTTTCAGATTTAGATTTAAAAATTATTGGCAAAAACATTATATCTTACATATATAACACCTCTTCCAATGAATTACCAAAGGTGAACTTTTATAAAGCTGTCCACCTTGGAGTACTCATATTTATCTGGCATTTCATGTAAATTAACGTATTGGTCCTATAACAGAAATTTTATAAATGTTATTCAGCTAAATAATATTTTCCTTTATTAGAACTATTTTCAATATATATTTGTAAATATTAAAGTTGGCGAGTTTTTAGTTTATGTCAGTACTTATCTAAACTTTTACCATAATTCAATTTTTGTTTTATTTTAATACTTATCTGAACTTTTTATTATAATACTGCTTTTATTTTATTTTAATATTTAATCATTTATAGTTGTAGCATGCTTACCTCATTTCATTAAAGTCGGGTTTTAATGGATATATAAAATATGTAACTACTATTAGGTAGAAGAAAATAACCTTTTTTTTTCTTATTTACTATAATATTTTCCTTATTATAATATTTTTTTATTTACATTATTAACATTTCTTATCACTGCATTAATTAAAAAGTTTGAAAATATTTTATTACGATATGTATTCGTTATTATTATAATTTTGAATATCATTGATTGCCTACAGTTTATTAATGTTTAATAACTACTGATAGAATCTATGTTCATTTGTATATTTTTAAGTATATGCATGTAATAGCACCTGTTTAGCTCCTTCTTAATTCCCGATCTATAACTAATAAATTCGGTTGCTACACTTATCTCTAACTTTAATTCTACATATTCTAGTAACAGCTACTTATATTCTTAACAGCCTAGCTCTCACCTCTGCAGGGTATTACCCAGACCACTTTTAGTATCTATATAATTTTTTCTTCTCTTTATAGCAGGTGCTTATGACCTTGACAGCGCGAATTTTGAACGTGATTTTTGCCTTTCCATTGCCTCCCTGAACTAGGTCGAAGCTATTTAAATTGCTCAAAAAAAAAGTTAGTGAAATGAAATAAATCGATTCTAGTCAATAAAATTAACTCCATTTCAAAACTCGTAGCTGTTTCCTCTGCTATTTATTACATGTAGAATTTGGCCAAATCAACTTTATTTTTTTTAGAGAGAAAAATTCAACATTAAAATTAGTTTTAATGCAGGTTATATTTCGATGGATTTGTTGTACTAGACTCACATTTTGCCCGCATTAAGAAGAAAAAGATTTTAAACACCATCATACTCCAACTGAATGTTCGTCATTCTCAAAACAGAAAAACTTTAACAATAGAACTAAAAAGTTTTAAAAATTAATATTCCATTAGTTATTTTTATTGTTGTACATCGGACGGCTTCATATCCCACCAATGTATGCCATGAACAGCCCATCGAAGGGCATAACCTTCCGGGAGGAATTTAGCATTTCAGTGTAGTAAATAAAAAAATGGTAACTCTCTCCATGCAACCTGGCAATCCTTAGATTAGAATTATATATATATATATATATTGTGTTCTAGAATTTCCATATACAATATTTATAATCGCCATTGACTTCCCACTTTTCGAAACCAGTGACTGCAGGGTATTCGAACCTGAATACCTAAAGACCTTCTACACGCTTACCACTGGAACACGATTCGAGTATTCCACCATTTTGGAACACCTTTTAAATATATTGATATTTTTTCGTTAGTGCAGCCGAATCTCAATACAATTGAAATAAACAATTTCATTTTCATCTTTGCTAAAAGTTAGTTCCCCTTTTGACTTTTTTATCAATTTAGAAATGCTTGAAAAATAAACTGTACAAAATTGACATTGACAGCCAAACCGAACACGCTATCCACTAGTTCAATGTGGTAAATCTAAAGGCACAAAAAATGTTCTTGTCTTACTATGATTTAGAAAAATTAATTAAAAATGAATTTATACTATTTTCAAGCAAACTGAATAAACGAACAATTTAAAATTAATTTAAAGAAAATTGAATAAATATTAGCAAAATTATTCTCGTTAAATAATAAGCAAAAAAACTAATAAATCAGTTTCGATTATTAATAATCCAGTACTCTAGAATAACTTCCTAATTTAAAACATTTTCAAGCTTGCGTAAGTGCATCTATGTAATTTTTTAAAACAGTCTCTTTAAAAAGACTTAATTATGCAGATAATTGACTTTAATATAATGCATTATCTCTTGAAATTTTGTCACTAATTATTTGTTCCTTGAATTCTAATTCTAAAGAAGGCTTCCAGTTATTTCTAATTGATGAATTAACTACGGCTTTGAATTATATTGATAATTTAAATAATATAATTTTTTGAATATATATTTAAAGTTAAAATAACGTTAAAGATAAATGCTAACAATTTGTCAAATAAAACGAATGCTCTGTGGAAAATTAAATTACGTCGATAGTTTTTATATTAAGAATTTGAAGAGAATTTGAAACAGTTCAACTGTCGAATAATGAAACAACGGATACTGCTTAAATGAATATTTTAAATGCAATAAACAATCTGTTTTCAAGCATATAATCGTTTGCATATTGATATTTGTATTAAAATTATTTCATATATCTATTTTTCTATAAAGAATCCGATTTTGAAACTTCTTAAAGCAATGAATTTTCATTTATAATAAATATATGAAATATGCAACAAATTCATTTCGCTTGTTATCTATTTACAGTATTAAGTGAAATAAATCTGTTTAGATGTACATTATCTTTTTAAATCATGCATTATATGTATTTTTATTAGTTTCAGTGACTGTCATAGCAGCATATTTCGTCTGTTGAGCGCCCAACTATTCTCAACGACTTCTGTATCTTTATGTATCCCTGTATGGAGAATGGACAAAGACATTGAGAAAAATCAATCAAGATTAATTCTCACTAGCGGGTAAATTTTATTATATCAATTTTTTATATTACTCTTTTTTTAGAAAATACTCCAATTGTTTCCAATAATTTTCTTTTCACTCTTTAAAAACCTTAAAATTTAGTTCGCTTTCAGTCAGTGCCATTGAGTCACCTCGCTTCTGAAACAATGAGTTCAGTGTAGCCTCCAATAGATTCCAAGCTTAGCATAGAAACTCAAAAAGAAATAGATAGAAATGAATTGCACACTTTTCCACTAAGCGACGTACTGGGCGTCTGTAAAATTTGCTGTAAGTGTCAGATGCTTCAAAAGCCTTAGTTTTCAAATAAGAAAACACCGTTATGAGTAAATTAGAATATTTCATTAGAGAAATTTTTAAACAGATTGTAAAAGAGATAAAATTAATCAAAATCTCAGATTTTCTTCAAATCAGGACCCAGGTGCTAATTGGCTGTTCGATTTTGATGTTTCCGATTTTCGAATAAGAAACACGAAATAATCTGGGTTTGTATGCACATTTCGTACTAATTTAAATTTTTGAAAAGAAGTCACTCTTTCTTATTTTTAAAATATCTCAATAGATTCGTTTGTGTTTAAGTTAATGATTTCATCTTATTTGTTTAGCTCTCATACACAGCAAAGGGGAAAAAGAGAAACCAGAAACTATATTAAGTATATAATATAGTTTCATATATATACTATTATAAACTATAGTATTAAGAGATACGTCTACTGCTTTAATAACATAATTAATAATAAAAGAATAAAAGACTATGATTATATACATTTTAATAATAATTCAAATAATAAAATGTGCAATGTTAATGACTGGACTAGTGATTATGTGATACAAATACTGATTTTATGGTAATTGTGAAATGGCAATAATAATCGGACTAGTAGTTATGCATCAGCAATAGTTATTGGCTAGTTGTTAAATAATAACGATAGGGAATGTGTTAGTAATGGAATAAAAGTAATTGTGTCATAGCAATAGTAATTATATTAGTAATTTTATAACAGCGTGATTGAACTAGAAATTGTATAATAGAGTAATTGGAGTAATTATGCAGCAACAGATGTAATTGGATTGACAATTGTGCGATATATTACTTTGTTCTTTAAATTATAAATTAAATGTCACTCACTAGATTACAAGAATATCAACTAGATTCAGTAGTCACAAGAAATTCAGTTCAGCAATTATATACAAAACTTGCTTTATAGGCATATGTTTTATAGTAATTAAGCTCCCTTCTGTATTATATCTTATTCAGCCAGCAGTAGTTCATTTTTAATTCAATTAGAAATCGTATGAAAATCGAATTTCCTTCTTGTATATTTGGACGACGCCACAACATGAATTTTATCAAAAAGTTTAAAATCATGTAAAATCCTATTTTGAAAGATTCATGCAATTCTTTCGTCCTTTTAAGTTTGAAAAACTAATTTTGTCACACATTTTACACATCTCAATTGTATTTGTTAGCTTTATAATTTTTGCGAAGTTGTCACTGATCTCACACCGATATAGCATCCACGTGTTTACGTGATTCACAAATTCTTATAAAACAATTTTTTGTGCATTTTCATAAAACAAAAATGATTCACTTAGCATTTTAAAAAGTCATTGAAAGTTTCATTGGGCTTATTAACATTCCGGCCATTTATTATTTAAGTTATCAATAGTTTATTTAAAATTCACATACCATATATAATATTCGTATACCATAATATTTAACAATTTTTCAAAAATTTTCAACTTAATTTTTAATTGGGATATAGGCTTTTCTTCTCCCACATATAATTAAACATCACTCATGTACTAAAGTTAGATAATTAATTATTAATAATTGAAAGTCCAATCAATTGTTCAACGAATTATTACTTTAGTCCTCCTCCCATTTGAAAAAATTCCACCAAAACGCATACTTAATAGTCGTAATTTAACCATTAATGGTCATTTCTGTTCGAAAAGTTTCATTATAACAAATAAAGACTTTTTGTTATTTTTGTTGATGTTTTCATTATCATGTTTATATCTGATCATGTCTATGTATTAAAAAGTTAGTTCAACAATATTTTAAATAATACTCGATGGCGATTATTATAGTGTGTTTTAAAACAGAGAGAACAGAGTTTTAGAACATCTCTAATAGATAGCCAGGCTGCCTTAGGGAGTCCCAGTTTATTGCCGAACGACACGCAAATACAAATCCCTAAAAGTCCTTTCTTCATTAATAATCTATGAGTTGCTCATATCATAAATAATTTGAACATACGGCCCATAAAAAAAATGTTAAAAAAAACAGGGTTTAATTTTTTGTAAAAATATAAATTTCGTAATATTTTTTATTATGCAAATAATAAAAAGTTGCAAATCTTTGCAATTGTTACTGTGACAAGAAATATAAGAAATGAAAAGAGCAGATTAGAACACTGCAATTAAGCTACAAAGTTTTTGACAAAAGTTAAGTTTTATACATTGCAAAAATGATTGAAAAAATATTCTTTGAATAGTTTGAATAACTAACATTTTAGCATTATCTTTTTTATTAAAGTAGAGATGAATTATATTTCATATTTGAATTTTTATCAAAATCTCTAGGTGCATCAATAAATCCGTCAATTACATAACTATTCAAAGGAAATCTTTATGACAAGCTGGCAATGACAATGCCAGCTCTTTATGTCTTTATGTCTCTCCAGTCTTTATGCAAGCTCTCAATGACAGGCTGGCCACCAAAAAAAAAAAAAAAAAAAAAAAGCAGCGGTGAGCTCCACTCCAGGTCAAAGTCAAACGTTTTACAATACTTGCCATTATATGCAATTCTAATCAATAAAATTGATCTTTTTTGTATTTGTTTGCTGACTAACGCAAATGCTACAAAAGTTCAGTGGGTCTAACTCAATTCTAACATAACTATGATTACTAGTTATTTAATTAAGTTTCTTTAAAACAGAAAAATTCTATATGCGTTTTTCTTATATCCAAATAGCATTAGCAATTATTTGCCCTTTCATAAGATTTTAATATATTTTGAGAATTGAAAAATCAGGTATAAGAACAGTGGGGTAAGCATCGAAAAAAATACTTAACATAAAGAAAGTTATGCGTCTCTTCCATTCTTTTCCAAGCGAGAATTTGTTTGTAAATATCCCTCATAATTATTAACGAAAAATAATTGTGTGATGCTTTAGCTGTAGGGTATATTTTTAATATGTTATGCCAAACAATTCCACTATAACAAAACAATGTTTACTAATTATAATAATAAGGGTTTAATCAGTAATAATTAAATAATATGCTTTACAATTATATAAAACTTTACCTTAATTAAAAAAAAAAATATGTTGCTCATATTGACACAACACTTATCCCTTACGATCGTCTCGTATACTTGAAGATGTTTTATAATATGAATGCACTTATAGACAATGGTACACATACAGAGCTTTGTTATTGGTAAAATAAATAATACAATTTTAAATTTATAAAAAGGACAACAACAACTGATATCATATTGAATAACTGCAATTTGGTGTGAGAAGCAGACTGTTTTAAATGCATTTTTTTATATTGGCAGATAAAAATATCATTTAATATTTCCTTGTATAATTTATACCAACAAATCTCTAGGAGGAGTAGGATGTATCTAGACAACTCAAAATCATGTAACCTTGTAATGTAATTTCCATGGTCTACTTTATTATTAACCATGTAATTTCAGAAGTGCCCGATTTCGCTGCCGGGAGTTTCCAGCGTTCTCGAAGATGCTCTTTCAGTTAAAACTCTTAGGCAGTCGCAATTGAATGATGGATCCTACATTTGCTGAACTAGGGGATATGAATATTGCTTACGCCGTTGCTGAGTGCAATGAACCAGCCATATACTTGCAGCAATATATCCGACGAGATGTACTCTCAGTCATAGCCTCACTGAATACCAGTACGTCAGTCGGGTTCTTTCCGTAGAGTCGTGAACGCACAGTAAAAACTCTGGACATGGATGAGGCTGTACTAGGTATGGTACGAGATAAAATAATTTGCAGTACGTCAAAAATAGCCGCCGGCATGTGTGATGGCATGTCCTACTGCAGCATCTGGAAGATTATTTCTGCAAACGACATACATTGGTAGTTCGCCTTTCTAACAATTGGCAAATACTTTTGCTGATGTTTATTTATTGATAAAAAAGCATTTGGTTTCCTTTTCTTGTGTTCCCCCTTTCATAAAAGCCTCTTCCACCCTGTAATGCTGTGATTCCATGTTCTCTAGGTTTATCCTACCGCTCCAAAAACTTTGTGAACCTGGGGTTGACACATCCTGTATTTTAAATAAAATAAATGCTAGTAATGTAAGTTTATTGTGTTTTAAATAATATAATAAATAGCCACAACAATATTATTTTAACATCGGATTTTATTGGAGATTGTATTATTGTATTCTGAGATAAGTAACAAATATCAAATAATACTATCAAGTTTAAACGAAAATAATTATATGAAAGCAATTACACAAAATTATCATTGGAATATCTTAATAATATTTCAATATAAAATACTAATAACAATATTAGTTCGGCAAGTAGCAAAAAAAAAAAAAAAAAGTATCACAAGAAGGTGCATGTCGTACGATCTGAAGTTATTGAAGTAATTTTTCTTGTGTTAAAATTAATAAGCTCATTTATCTTTTTACTTTAAACTCTATCCAATAAGTCTTGAAAATCGTCATCATCATGTTGATGCGATAAGTGCATACTTTTGATGTTTCGATTCCTGTCACACTTTAATTATATCACAACGATATACCTCTTCATCAGTGTATATTTTATAAAATATTATTCCCAAAACGTTTATGAATCTAAGCAAAAAATGTATTGTGTAGAATTTTTTAAATAGAATTACAGAAAAGGAATTTATCTTTTATTACTAGTCAAGAAAATTTTAATAAATGGTATTGGTTATTAAAGTTAAGTTAGATGTGTTGCCATTCAAATAGTATGACAACAAACATTTAGAATAAAAAAAATATTTTAATACTGTCCATAATTGATTTCAATTAATTCAAAATTAGTGAAAAATGCCTTTTCCGCTCTTTCATCAAAAATGATAAAATTTTTTAAGCTTTATTTATACGCCTGTTATGGAAGATTCTAATTCTACAAATATACATCCATTATATCCCCCAACAGCTCGTATTTTTTATTAAAGATCGAAGCTGATTACTTTGTGACATTTCCTTATGTCCTGGGTTGTTAGATGTTAAAAGGCACTCATTAGACCAGTATGCAAGTTAGCATTTAAATAAATAAGAATACGTTTCTTGCTGGTAAATTCAATAATGGTCACTGCTTTGAAACGTGAATACACTCTTTGAATATTTTGATCCGATGTCTGGCGTCGATAGTTGGACTGTCTAGTGAAGATGGTTTTTTTACCTCTTTTCAAATGTTAGGCAAATATCCCTGAAGATCCTCTTGACATGCTCCCTTCCTCTTTGCAGGAATCAGTGTTAACCCAGAGACACTGTGAACGATAGATTTAACGCAATGCGTTCTCGATAGGTTTGATAGTTTAAACGTTGAAAATATGTAATATTTTTTTTATTCTATTTTTCAAATTAGCAACCTTATGTAATTCCTCGTACCAAAATTTCAATTATTTTTTATAAAAGAAAATTGTATTATTCTTTCTTTTACTTTTTTTCAGGCTGCTTTTACTATTTCAACTCGACGATAAGCCTCATTCTTTATACTACATATCATGTCCAACTGCTTCCGAGTTGCATTCCGAGAAACACTGTGCGCCGATAACCCATGCACCCGTGCGTCCTGCTTCTGTTGCTGCTGCTGGAAACGATGGCGTGACTACTGCCAAAAACAAACCGAAACAGAAGTTCCAACTCTTCTGTCATCGTGCCACAATTGCAGGCAAGTTTAAAAGAAAAGTCGCCAATCTTTCCAATCCTTGGAAGATGCTTTGGAATATCTCTGTCTGAAGAAAACCTAAAATCCATTGAGAAAGATCATCCCCATTTTAACTCCGATACCGACTTTTCCTTGAAGGTTGCTTTTAATCGTTGCAAAAATGTGTCATCTACGGATGATAGGGTCTACAGTCTTACAAGAGAAAAACCCAGTAATGAGTATGGAAAAGATGAGTGCATCAACTGGGTTAGTTTCAACAGTGTTTTTCTACAAAACCGAAGATGGGATTCTATTCAACCATTCCTCAATGCAAAAGGCTATCTATTTCTGAATAACTGCGGAGAGTAACAACACAAGAGGAATCAAGTCTGTAACTTTCATTTCATTCATTCTCAGTTTAGTATGTATAGAAATTTCGAAAATTATAGCCGATACAAACTTAACTGGATCCAATATAATTAATTAAATGTGTGATCAACTTACTTGTGTACTTATAGTAATTAACTTACTGAATTTTCCCATAAAGCTATTCTAGAATTCTTTATGTAAACTATTTGACTATTTATGGATCAATAATTTTACTAACAAAATGAGCTTGTCATTCTGCTCTGGCAAATTAAATCAATTCATCGCTGATTGATTCATTAATAAATTTTGACATATCTTTTTCATAGAACTTCACAAATAACAACTAAGATGATAGCAAAAACTTTCAATGTTCAGAAAACTGAAAAGCAAAAATAAATCCTTCAGAACAAGATACTATAATGGAAATCAACTAAATACCAAAAGCTAGCATGATTAATTGCCAACTTAATGAATAAAGACCTAATGTTAAGGATAAAAATTTTATCGATGATAATTTTTGTTATTTGAAGGCATATCATCCTTCTTATTGGAAGACTGAAATACATAAAATTGTGCATAAGTTAAAATTAAAATACGTAGGAAAAAAAGTATGGAATTAAATTAAAATCCAAGAAATTTTACGGTGATAAAAAACGATCACAAATCTTGGTTAATTAGACCTTTTAATTTAGTAATAGAACATAGACGATTAGGAAAACACAATTAATCTTTGATAATTGTGGTTTTAAATAATATTAAAGATTTCTCCAAATAAAGTCTGTGTCTAGTCAGATGATAATAACATGAAACTCACATTTGAAGATATTATCTTTTGATTACGAGAAAATAACACACCTTAATTTAATTTACATACCTTTTCATTACAAGGTAATTAAAAACGAATAGTACAAAAATCTGAACAATCTTATTATTGTCGTAATGTGTTTATTACACAAATACGGATGTAATATTAGAGATTAGCTTTCTATGTGTCTAGATAGGTTCAATGTGGAACCTTTTGTGAAACTGCTAAGATCTACACGCCTAATTCTTTTTTATATACATACTTTCATAACACATTCTTATCTCTGTCTCTCTCTATATAGGTATATAAATGTATCCAAATATTGATGTATTGCCAGCATAGTCAATCCAATTACGGGGATGGTTATAGAGGATTGTGGGCCAATGTCGTGAAAGTTTAGTTAAGCCAATTCTCGTCTTGTTTCAAAAAAAATGAGGTCTAGCAGTTTCTCTCACAAGGTTTCTCTGAGGTTTCAACTACTCAGACAGCATGCCCTGATGATCTTTGATTAATTGTTTTGATGCATATAATATTATAAAATCAATGTATTTTTCAAACCATGATATTGATATGAATTAAAACAAATTTCCACAAATTATATTTTAGATATTTGTTATTAATATGAATATTTGAACCAATCATTCAGATTATTCATTCAAAAGTTGAGGAGCTTCATCCTCAAGGAGGACACATATATATTAAAAAGGGCCAACGTATTTCCTTTGAAGAAAAATTAAATAAATATAAAATCCCTCCAAAATCAACAAAAATATGAAAGACACTTTTATAAACTTTATTTATTAACTCCAAACTTTCAAATAAAATTTACAAATTAAATGATATTTTTCTTTAACGATAAAGTTAAACATAGCATAAAGAAGATGTTTAACAACTACGTTTTAAAAGGTATAATTTAATATTCTTTATCGTATCTCCTAAATTCAAAATGAGTGAAATAGTCTTCATAATTATTTCTGACATGTCAAACAGTAATTGAATTAAGTTTATATTTTAAATTTTTTTTAACTTTCATTATCGTGGAAAGCAAAACTTACTTTTATGAGCAATTATTGATGAAATATAAAACCTTGTATGTTATACTTAACGAAATAAAAATTTATCTACATCAATTATACTTTGAAGAACTGTGATTTGATTTATTTTTAATGTGCGCTGAAAATTGCATTTTTAAATATAAAAAAATTAATTCAAAGAAGAAAAACACACATTTTTGTTAAATTTAAGCATCAGACCTCATCGTGCTGTATAGCGTTATTTATTATCTAAAATATCTGTAGTCATATGTCTGTTAAAAGCTGAACAGTCATATTTATATGTGTCGGCATATTTTTAAATATATATGACAACTATATTTTTGTGATTTAAAGCCTCACATTGATAAATGTAATTATTTGTAAATAGTGATTATAAGATAGAAATTCTGTTTACATCTATATAACTATTAAACATTTTTTTTCCTTTTCTCTTACCTCATCACATTAAGTAATGTATCGTATTACAGTAGAACCTCTTTAAGTCGAACCTTGATAAGTCAGAAACCTCGATAAGTCGAAAACCTCCAAAACTCGAAAAAAATTTTGTTCCCTTCACTTCATTCCCCAAAACCTCCATCACTCGAAATTTCAACCCTCTATGTGTCGAAATAATTAGTCAATCCCCACAAGCCATTTTGGTATATATTTTCCCTCTGTAACTCGAAAAAAATTGGACCTCTGTATCTCGAACATTAGCAATGTTTGATTTTACAACCTTTACAACTCGAACTAATTACCTCTATATCCCGAAGAAAAATAAGTTACCGACTTTAAGGATTTGCCGACAATTCACGCCATTGTTTCTTAGAAAACAATGCATGAGTATACAGTAAATAGAATAACCAATTCTATGAAATATTCTTATTATAATTCTTATTATTGCTATTGATTTCATTTGAACTCTAGCGAAGCAAATCTTTTGTTGTCGATTGCAAAAATATCAATAGTTTGGTTTTACTGCAATACGCATCTGTTTTAAAAACAGTATACGAATAATATTGTTTAAAAATGAGTGGTGTGAAACCTGAACTGAAAACTTTGACTCTCGTTGAATAGCTTGAAGTGCTTGAAGCTGCGAAGAGTTGTCAAAAGAAGAAAGATGTTGCTGAACAATTTGGCCTACCAATGAGTACTCTGAACAATAATAAAAAAAAAGAATCGGACATCATGAAAAAATTGAAAACGGTCAAAGTTTGTTCTGCAAAGGACAACGAATTGCAGAATTTCCCTGCTTGGAAGAGTGCTTACTTAAATGTTTTAAGCAGTGTCGGAACCAAATCATCAGAGTCAGGGGACCACTGTTACAAGAAAAGAGCCGAAATGTACTCTAAATCACTGGGACTGGCTAATTTCAGGGCCAGTAACGGACGGCTAGAAAATTTCAAAAGAAGACATGAACTTGTTTTCAAGAAAGTTTGTGGAGAAGGTGCAAGTGTCAACATTGAAACCTGTGACAAATGGAAAAGCGAATTGCAATTCTTGTTACAAGGTTATGATCCTGACAATAACTTCAATGCTGACGAAACGGGACTGTCTTTTAAATGTTTTCCTAATAAGACTAAAAATGATCGATGCCACGGGGGGAAGGGGCATAGCAAGGAACGTTTGACATTTGCAAAGATATTGCAATAGCAAAACATTTCAACTCTTGCAATGTTACTTCTATAAATGACCTCTCCAGCGATGATAATCCAGTTTTATTTCACTTCAATAGCAATTCTTTTTTCCACCCCAATTCCATTATGTCTCAACAACCAACCAGTCCAAATTTCCAGATAATATAGATTCAATTATCAAAAGTAATTCCATTATTAATAATACCAAAGACATCGACTCAGCCCTTGATCAGTTCAATTCATCTATTACCTCGTCAATGAATTTTTCAAGTACTTCTCGCGAAATTAAAACCGACATCATAAATTACCAGTAGAGATCAGGAGGTTCATCGCAATAAAAATACTTAGCATTAGAAAATTATGGCAAGAACCCAGATACCCTCACTATAAAAATAGTCTAAATATTCTTCAAAACAAAATGAAGAAAGAAATCAAAATCATAAAAAATAAAATATGGCACGAGTTCTTAATTGGTCTTAATCCTGAGGATAATTCACTTTATTATATTAATAAATATTTTACTAAAAATACATAAAACTCCTTCTCTACTGGGAAACAATGGTATTGTTTTCATCCCTGCAGAAAAGGCCAACGTTTTCATCACCTAGAAAATTCTTTACAAGAAAACGTTGAACCTTATGACAATTATCACATTGAAACGATAGAAGATAGTATTGCTTACTTTTTCATAATACTACTTCTATTCCTATACCTCCACTTTTAAGTCCGAGCGATATGACAATATTCCAAATAAAGCTCTTCAGTGACTCCCCACTAAAGCCATCACTAATATCACTAAAATTTTCAATAAATGCCTGATTTCCCATCATTTCCCATCAGGCTGGAAACACGCAATAATAAAAATGATTCCTAAACCAGGCAAAGACCATAAATTCCCACAGCACTTTCGCCCTAGCAGCCTCCTAAGTTGCGTTGCAAAAATTTTTACAAAATTACTCTACAATAGAATTTATTATTTCTGTGTTAACAACAATGTCTTTCCTCCGGAACAATTTGGATTTCGACCAGAACATTCAAATACCCATCAACTTCTCAGAGTTACCAATATTATTACTGAAAATAAGAATAATAAACTTATTACTGGAGGTGTCTTCCCGAATGTGTCAAAAGTTTTTGACCGATTGTGGCCGATGGTCTACTTTATAAATTGATTACGCTTAAATTTCCTGCCTATATCATATGCATCATTCAAGATTATTTAAATAATAGAACTTTCCAAGTAAAAGTAGATGGTGCACTCTCCCACGTCGGTCAAATTAAGGCTGGTTCCCCTCAGGGAAGTGTTTTGAGCCCCATACTATACAACATCTACACCCACGATTTACCTCAAGTGAATTATGTAAGCTATCGTCTTTTCGCGGATCATTCCGCTGCACTTGTTCAGGTTCCACTCTCCGATTTGTAACGAGAACCCTGCAAATTTTCCTTGAGGCGATAGAAATCTGGCTCACAAAATGGAGAATTGCTGTCAACACAGATAAAAGTCAAGCAATAATATTCAGAAAAAGAAATACTCCAAACCCCACTGATAACATTTATCTATTTGAAGAACCAATTGAATGGATAAACGAAGTTAAATATCTAGGTCTCATTATTGATAAAAAATTAACTTTCAATAGTCATATTACTTACATCAAAAATAAACGTTGAAATAAAATTCATCTCAGTCTCCCTTTAATTGCTAAATATTCAACCCTATCACTTCAAAATAAAGTTCTACTTTACAAGCAGGTCATCCGCCCAATTCTTACTTATGCCTAACCTATTTGGGAACTTGCTTGTAAAACTAATAAATACAAAATTTAAGTTCTACAAAACAAAATTCTTCGTATTATCACTGGGGCCCCCTGGTTTATCAGAAACGACGTTATTCACAACGATCTCAGAATTGCTACAATAGACAACTATATCATTGATCTCTCTAGAAACTTCTTCCTTGGTTGAAAAACCATAATGATAACTTAATTAAAGTGCAACTCATTTTTGCACAGAAAAAAGGAAAACATAAATATCATTTTTAACTACATAATGGTCAGCAGATCTGCGACCACCATAAATATTTTTTTCTTTCTTTCTTAGA
This sequence comes from Caerostris extrusa, assembly GCA_021605095.1. Classification (NCBI taxonomy): domain Eukaryota; kingdom Metazoa; phylum Arthropoda; class Arachnida; order Araneae; family Araneidae; genus Caerostris; species Caerostris extrusa. The sequence continues at coordinate 39,589 of BPLR01017784.1, read as the reverse complement.
ACTTCTGAATTTCGAAAATATTTTTCTTTTATTCATATTTGTTCTCACGGTCATGTTTCTATTCCTCTTCTCATTACCGATGGTAGTTTTACATTACATGTCCTTACGGGTCCAAGAACATTCTCATTGTATAACCTCCCCATTTTTTATGAATTGCCGTTTTGCCTTTCACACCTATTCTGATCTCCCCCCCCACTCATACTATCTATTGGAGTTTTATTTCGGTTCTTTAATAATTACATATATATATATATTATTTCTCCTTTTTTTTTTTAATATTTCTCACATCCTACTTTTAATTTGATTTTGATTAGATGTGAGCTTCATTCAATCCAAGAATAAGGAGGGCCTCATTCACGACTTGGAGCTCGCAGTGAACGGAGCTCTGAAGGAAAGTTTAAACAAAGTTTAAGCTGAAGTTTAAACCTCCACTGGTTAGATTTCCAGATGAAATTAAGATTGAAATCAAAAATAAAAGTAGATTTAGAAGTTTCTGGCTGAGATCTAGAGATCCCACTGCTGAACTAACTAGACAAGTTGCAATAGTTAGAGAAAAGATAAAAATATTCTCACAATAACTATGGGGACACTTCATAGAGGCACTTTCACCTGAGTCAGACACACTTTTAATCGAACGTCTCTGTTAAGTAAGCTATTTACGAACATTCCATTACTTATTCGCTGCAATGGAACTTTTTGCTTCCGCACCGGAAGAGAATGTCGAGCGCTTAGCTGACAGCCTTCAATTATAATTTGAACCAAACCACGACGTCGGAGATCCTGATTTCTTCAACGCACCAACATTGCAGTGACTGACTTCCTACAACAACCACACGTTAGCCCAGAGGAAGTCTGTGAATATATTAAGAAAATTAAGCCGAACAAAGTTCCTAAAGTCTATCGCATTAACAATGGCATGTTAAAATATCTTCCCTATAGATATATTCCATTTATTACTTATTTAATTAATATTTAATTGATAAGTGTTTTTCTGCAGAGCAGGAAAACTGCCGTAGTAAGTCATCTTTCAAAACCTAATAGTAATCTAGCTTATACTCAAAATCACCGTCCAATTTCACTACTTAGCGGTGTGAGTAAAGCATTCGAATATTGGATTCATAAACGCGCCTGGATCAACTCTGCGTAGAAAATAATATTATCATTCTTGAACAATTCGGGTTCAGGTCTCAACTTAGTACTTCTCACCAGCTCTTACGTGTTAACGAGCTGATCCATGATGGGCTTTGTCAATCGTAAATCTACGGCAATATTATTTCTGGACGTAGCCAAAACCTTTGATAAAATTTGGAAGTATGGCTTATTGTTCAAGCTCATGCGACTTGATTTTTCGGCTTATTTGATTAAAATTATTCATTCGTATCTCACTTCACGAAAATTTCGAGTGCGTGTTGCCACTTCCAGCATTCCTCCAATCAGGAGTGGTATTCCCCAGGGTTCCCTACTCGACCCAAGATTATTCACAACCTCCGTGAACGACATTCCAAAACCAGAATTTGGTAAACTGGCTATGTTTGCAGATGATACAACTTTTGCAATGCCCAACACAAAACATCAAATTCTGCCGTTGCTCTTATTAACGATTACATTACTAGCTTAGAAAGTTGGTTAACCACGTGGAAGGTCAACCCCTGGGTTACGGAGTATAAGTACCTGGGATTAGTTTTAGACTCTAAATTGAATTTTAATTCCTATATTGCAAAAGTAGTTGCAAAATCAACTGCAGCCCTTTTCCCTGTGCTCTGTGTCCCTTTCCTGATTTACTCCAAAGGACCTCAGAATAAAAGTACCGCGTGCCCTATTTTGGTAAGATTTTGTCACATTCCCAACGAGCTATTTGTTGTAACAATTCTGGCCATTGAGAATATACAATACAAAAAAGTTCTTGCTCGTTTCTGAAAATCTGTTTTAAAATTTTTTCTATTTCCTGGCCCCGTCCTGTTTTCCTATTTAACTCACCGACGGGATTCATCAGATTATTGAGCTTAGATATTATAATAAGTTTATACAATAGCTATTTCAGATGGGAAGTAAAGCAACTGATTTGAAACAAATACTGGAGAAGGAAGCTTACACAAATTAATTGTAGTTTGAAGACAAGTCTAAAAGGTGCATCATTCCATTAGGAGGTATGGATAAAAGTAGAGGAACAGGCTATGGGAAAGTAGGAGAATTGAATTCCAATCGACAATGCGCTAGAAAGACGGACGGACTCCGAGTCAGTAAGATGCTCTTCATCTTTCTTCCTCCTTACCTACTGGGAATGTATTCGAACAACCTTAGCAGTGCTGGAAATGGGAATCATGAGCTGCATTCCTCTGATCCCGAACAATCCTGAAGCAGAAAGAAAGGGGTGGCTTTCCATTTCCCTTGGTCTGGGGGAGGTTAAAGTTACTACACAGGGCTCTGTTAAACCAATGGAAAGCGTGTGTGTAACATTTTCATAGCCACAACGTGTTTTTCGTTCTGCAGAAAAGGAGGATCAAAAGTGCGCAGAGAAGGGCAGTGGAGAGGCCAATAATTGTAAAGCAAATTATGTATTTTTCAAAGTGTATCTTTGCAAAACACATGTCACGTCGTAATTGTGTACTTGAGTACAAACGAAATTATTGACACACAAAGACATTATGCGCATATTAGTTGGATTCAAAGGAAGGACTTTCTTACAACGATGCTTTAGACTGTCGTTCATGGGAATTTTAAAAAGAAGTTAATTTCTCCTTTCATCAAATAAGGATCCTTTTCTAGTAGGAAATTATACTTGAGTAATTAAAATAAATTACTGTTCGATACTCATAGAAAAAGGCAAATAAAATCAGTATTAAAAAAAGCAAAAGATTAATTCACGTAATTAAATAACAATCGGCGCTATCGTGCAAAAGCAGACAAAAGAAAAGGGCCGTGAAACATTTTCTAAGAAAATAATGAAAAGGACAGATTTATTAACAACAGATTATTTAATAAGAACTGATTGCATTCATGATATTAGAAAGACTTTCTAACACACAATCGTAACCAGCAAAATAATCCCTGTTACATAGTCCAGTTCAACGAGAATTTGTTATCCCAAATAATTACTTTTTAAACTTTTTAGAGAAAACAAAATAGGAAATGGAAAGAAAGTTGAAAAACATTATTGCAAAATGAAAAAGATCTAAAGTTGTTGCAACAAAATTTAAAAATTATTGCAACAATTTACATACAATGTCATAAGACTTAAGTAAAAAAAAAAAAAAAAATTCTGAAATGTTTCATTTTTAAACATATAATATGTTAACAACAGTAATTCGTATCCATTAAATTTCCTTAATATTTTATAAGTAAAATTTCCATTTAATTCTTTATTTTATTTAGTTATCTTCAAAAAAAATTATCATTTCTTTCGTTAATTTTTAAATATGTTTGGATAATTATATCTACTGTTAATAGGAGATTGAAATTCAATATTTTATCACTCTTACTTTCATTTGCCTAGATACTTAATCTTCTTTATTGAAATAATTTTAAAGATTAATTTTAAATCGTCAATTTATTTTGATATTAAATATACTTCATTTTTAAGAAGATACAGTATCTTAAACTGTAAAATATTTCATTAAAAGAAAATTTTGTGATCATTAATAAAAAGTAATGTTAAATTGTATACTTTTCTGATTATGTGGGGATATTTTGTTACAATCCAATTATAACAGCATTAAAATAATATTTAATGAATGCAAACAAAACTACTCACAGCTGTCTGACCACACCACTTTTTTGAGCTATTGGTTCCTTCCGTTCACGTGGAAGTCCCTGGTCACAGGAAAGCCAACGGATCCAAACAAGCCACTGACGCTGAGCACCGCGTGCAGTCCTGTCGCTGCAGCCCTCGATAACTTCCGCAGCAAGCATCGATCAGCCGCAAGGACTCGAACGGCAACAAAAGGTGGAAATGTCTTGCCACAGGAAGTCGTATTCCTGCGCACCTGGAACGCTGTGAGACTGCCTCACCCTTCTGCCTTACAAACTGGCCATGACTACCAGCATTTGGCTTCGGATAGGATCTGTCCGTTACGTTGGATGGCCAATATGGACGCGATCACCTGCCGAAATGTACTGAATTTATCGATGTGCCCGATGGCATAACACATTACTGAGAATAGTCACAGATGGACGTAGGATGAAAAAAAAAGAAAACATTTATTTGAGATAATTTTGTAATCTTTATTTGAAAAGTAAGCTAGGGGTAAACATATAAGCTATAGAACTAATTCTTCAACAGTTTATTTTACTTTACTTACTTAATTTGTTTTAATAAATACCATTGTTTCGGAAAGCAATTGCATTTTATCTTCGTGTCTTATCCTTCTAGGTTTTAGTTCTGAAACTAAGTAGAGTGTTGTTGCGTATATTTTTTTATAAAATTGAAAAAAAAAAAAGAATACAAAATAAAAAAATAGATAAAAATAAGATGTTTTATTAATGAATATGATTAAATGAGTCATGTTGCATATGATTTTATACGTGACAAATTCAAAATAATTTTTTATTTACGGGCAAATAAGACAATATAAATGTTTTACAAAAAAAAAAATCAATAAATAATTGAAAACTCTGCTAAGAAAGTATAAATGTTTTTTACTTGCTTATTTACCGTATGTGATATGTTCATGGTTTTTAACTATTAAATAGAATTGCTATTGTAGAAGTGGCACAGGGTGCCATGTGTACAGTATTGGGCGTAAAATAATGTAAATAAATTACTGTGAATAGAAAGATTGGAGTGTTTCCGTTCACCAGACGCCTACAACACAATACCTGACACAACTAGTCGCTAGCAAGCAGACTACAGTTAAATATAAATATTTAGTCACCCAGGCAAATTTTTTTAAATGTCTGAATTAGTACAGAATCTTGGATATTTTGAAATTTTTATCGACAAATTTATAAAATGATTCCAATAAACTTTTTCTAATTTTCTTTTTCATAACTTAAGGAAAAAATTTCGTTTTGCTTTTAGTAAGTTGAAATACAGTTTTCCTCTAGCACAGATTCATCCACCGCCAACTTCCCTTCCTCATGGGTATTTTCCTCCTTCGAAAAGCACGACGATGTAGTGAGTGATGCTTTTAAACTGGATTAGAGTGCCATTGCTCGAGAGTTCTGCCATTTTCTATAGTGCTAAGGTGACATTTCCTATTTTAACAGAAGATCATTTAATTCAATTGCATTTTGACGATATATTTTGTCTTGCAACTTCGCTCATTTATCCTCCTTTTGCACAATATTTGTATGACATTTTTGGTTTTTAGCCATGATATGCTAGGCATAAGGAGCAAAATATTTTTAGTCATTATAAAACGAGTGAAAATCAAAATAAATATTAAAATTCACATACATTTAAAGATTTTTAAATACAGTTGATTTATATGCAATTAGCAAAAGAAAGGGATTGTAATGTCATTAAACTAACCAACAGGCAATGAGATGTGTGGTTTAGGTTGGAATAAATTAGGTTATGTAGGTTTATAAAATATTAGAGTTATTTCGTGTATTAAAATATCAGGTAACAGAAATTTATCTTATACACTCATGTCCATAATTTAAGGATAATTCAGAATCACACAGAAATTGAACTCTAAAATAAAAATTTCAGCTAAAAATTTCAATAAAAGCTTCGGAGGGCATTGCTTGATGAGTGGTGTAATATTCCCCAAGATCAGATGGATAATTTGATGCTCAGCATGCCTAGGCGTTGTAAGGCCTGTATTGCATCGTCCGGGAGACATACTCCATATTAACCATCATACTAACCATTTTATACTGTTTTTTGTAAATAGGTTCTTTTTTGAAATTTGCTCCAGGTAGTAAAAATCGCAATTTTTATTAATTATGTCAAACATATAGCATCTGTTTTGCTCTTTACCTTTTGTTTAATAAATAGACTTTACAAATAAGTCAAATTTGTTTTGCTTCTGTCTCTTTCTTTGCCTGAACTTCATTATCCTTAATTTATGGACATGAGTGTATATTAGTGTGTTGTAGAATGTAGTAACAATAGTGGATATTATATATTTACATGCCATGAACAGTCCACCGATGAAATAAGTCTTATTGCTTTCCAGAGGAATTTCGCCATGTTTACTAGTCGTATGGAATAAACCCAAGAAATTTTTCAAGCAGCAGTTTTGCAGTCACTATGAGGAAGTTAGCACACATACTTTCATAATCGTCACCAAACGAGAAACCATCATCAATGACTAAAATGTACGCCTATGAGGACCTACTAAAGGTTGCTGCTTTATATATATATATATATATATATATATATATATATATATATATGTATATATATGTGTGTGTGTGTGTGTGTGTATCCCAATCTCAGGATTAAGTCAACATCTATTATTTATCCTAATATTAACTGCAAGAAATTTTAATTTATTGTCTGAATTAAATAAAATTGAAATAATGGTTTTTAGTGCTTGATACAAATTTGAAAACTCAATATGAAAACTGAATTGCATTCGTTCCCCTGTCTACTTGAAATTTTGTCTATTCATAATCTTCAAACTTCTTTAGAAAATATGTTTCTTTACAACCTCATTCTAAAAGTCTTCAATTCCCCACCCCTAAATAAATAAATATGATCTCTTGAAGCAAGAAAAGTAGTTTCTTAAAGTGTAAATTTAATTCAAAAATAATTTCTAGGGGAAATCTATCCCTTCTATGGATGATCAATCATGTTAAAAACAGATGCGATTTCTAAAACGTATTCTGGAACTATTCTAAGCTGTATTACAGAACTGCCAACAATATGAGAATTCGGGCATGAAATAATTATATTTTCTTTCATTCATATTCCTAGTGACATGTGTGAGAAAAATCTTCCAGTGTAAAGCATCGGTAGCTTTGCTCGTTAGCAGTTGTTGCTCCCACGTGCTTACTTCCCAAATGGAAAACTTCACCCCCCTCCCCTTCAGATAGAAACATATGTAAAAAAATCGAATGTTATCATGTGTGTATGATTGGATCTTTGAAAATGATATAAATAAAAATGATTCTCAAAATCAAAAGATTCAAAAGCTGCAAATGGAATGATTGAAGCGAAATAAGCAATGCACGTCAAACATTTGCCTAAATACAATTGAATGTACTAATTAAAAGGTATTTTTAATTTATTTTCAAATAGGACGGTTTGAAAAGAGAAGAAAATCTGTTTCATGTTATTTATTTATTTTGCATTTCAAAGAAGGAGTTTTTTGCTTGTTCACTGACTCAAAGTAATAAAATGAAAATTAATTAATTTTATTTAATAATTTCTGAATCATTACCAATTTATCTTACTTGATAGTTATTATAGTTAGTTTGTGAAATATATTTACAAAAATAAAATAAAACCTTTTCCGCTCCCCGTGCTTATTTTTAAACTGAAATTTTTTTCAGTTAAAAATTTTAAAAATAACCAATTATATGCATTCATTGCTATCCACCCTTTTAATTTCTATTCCTTTTTTCGCCTGAAAACTAAGTTAAAATATACAAACATATCAGGCGGATATCAAACGTACGGGAATTCTATGTACCCCAGTACACTGTATTTTTATGCCTAAAAAGATTAAATATGCTCCTTATCACTGCAATTGACATTTTTCTCAGAAATTTTAATTATTTTACTTTGCCTTTTTAATTCTTTTTCTAAAATAAAAGTTATTTTATAGAAGTCAAAGCCGAATTTATTTTATTTGTTCAAAATAATATAAATAAAATATTATTTTTCCGAAGTAACGATAATTTTGGATGAACATTTTACAGACGAACAGGTTTCCGTAAATTGACAGAATTTGTTTATATATATATTTATGTAATAAGATAAGAAATTATTACATTTACCAATCCCTATGCTTTATTTGAAATAAAATAATTTTCTTAATAATTTCATTACTTACATGTTTCCTTCATATATCAGAATCACGGAATTTAATAGTCCAATACATACATAGTAGTCTTAGAGCATTTAATTGGAGTAGCATTTTTTTAATGCTCAGAAATAATTTTTTTCTAAAACTAAATATTAAATATTATTAAATCATATCGAAAAATTTTAATTTACAAACATAAGTAAATATTTTTATCTTAGTAATGAAATGTATTGTTTTATGTACTAATTTAGAATAATTTTAAAATACATTGTAATATAGTAGTAATATTATATTCTAGGTACTTAAAAATAATTAAAGTCAATTACTAGGTTTATTTCTTAAAACAAAACTTATTTTTATGTTGTTTACACTTGTTATTTCTTTCTAATGCTATCGCTATTTTATATTTTTAAAAATATTAAAAAAATTATGTATTTTATGAATATTTCAGTTTAAATTTCTTAATTTAATAGCATAACTTTTAAACATTATTTTAACTATAAAGAAACTTCACTAGAAGATAATTTAATACACATTAATATTAAATATATATTTTTATATATTTAATTTTTATTAATATTAAATATATATTTTTATATATTTAATATTAATGTGTCCATAATTTTATAATATCCATTATTACGAAGTTTCGAATTCAATATTAATTAGTTATTAGTAAAATTATTTTAGCTTTTCTATTCTTCAAATGCTTTTAGATGTCCGACAATGTTCTTAATTCGGAGTTAATTAGAGAATGAGAGATTCCTTGAACTACACAATTTAAATGAACACATTGAATTTTTCTGTTTACATACATAAACTTCTGGGAAGTCGCGACGTACTCCAAATGACAAGGGTACCGAGGAAAATGAGAAGTAAATATGTGTCATTGGGGCATCTTTTTCATCTTTTCGCATGTGTCATCGGGGCAAGACTCAACGGACTGGGAATCTTTCTACGGAAGAAGACACTGAATGTTGAAAAATATAAATGAAGGCGATATCGGAAAATTAGTATTTTCTTTTTCTTTATATATATATATAAATACGGATACGGATATTTTTAATATATATATATACATTTCACAGCTAGGAAATGAGAGAAACGAGCCTTTGAACTTTAACGACTCGGAAGCCGTTAATATGTGCATTACCTAACTAATCTGTAGATTAACTGATTTACTCCCTTAACGTGAGGAATCAAGAATTTTTCTCATTTTACCTAGATTTCGTATCGTCAGAGTTCAAAGGCTTGTTTCTATCATTTCCTCCACTTTTAGTTTGATTTCGCCAGCGTCTTGCCGTAGCCCGTTGTTTTTATCTGAATTCCGTGTTTCAAAAAGAGATTTTTAACGAAAGGAGATGTCCCTGCTGTAGAAATGTCTTCATCAAACAGCAATAAAACAATCCCTTGGTACTGGGCAGGGTTTCAGAAAATGTGACTGGAAATCTAAATGCACCACAAATAGCAATTGGATTTTGCGACAAGAACACCTATGCAATTTAAAGGGACACCAGTCTTTAGATTTCATTAATAAGCAAGCATAATTTATTATATATTTTGCAAATTCTTAATTGTAATACAATTTTAAACCGTTTTATTCTTTCTATTATAGTTTTTTTTTTAAATTAATGATTGATTCTGTCAAGTAATTTGTTGATTGTTTGATTGTATTAACTCTATTTTTTTAGATATTAATAAAAATAAATAAATAACATTATGCTAGTTTAAGAGTATAGAAACGTTGCCTTTGTTTCAGCAAAAATCTACCTTTCATTTTATTGAGCATCTAATAGGTAATGTGCAGATTATCTAGGTAATTTGAAGATTACTTAAGTAATTTGAGAAATTAAACAATTTTCTGCACTTAATCGGATTAACCCTAATTAATCTGCACATTACCTAGACAATCTGTAGAATAACTGATTTCTGCACTTTAGCTTTAACACACACAGGCATTATATAATATATATATTCTATTTTGAGATTTTTTCCTTCTTTTTTCGTAAGTTAATATTTTGTTATAATTAATTTGTTATTATAGAATATAAAAATATATACAATGTGAGAGACACGAAGGCGAAAATTCTGGCGAGAGGTGCGATATGTCGAATATTTATAGACGAAGGTATATTGTACACTATGGGTTACTTGAAAACACATTGCTTAATAATTGTATGAAAACTGTAACTTTGATTCCTCCTACGCATTGGTTGGCGTTCAGGAGAAATGGTAAGTTTGGCCTACAGACTCTCACCCGGAGAGATGTATCTTTCGTTCCCCCGGCACGTACCTGAGTATCTTATTTTCGGCGTGAAAGGGGAATCTATAATTATAAGTCTCAAATGTATTACATATTGTCTCTCATTAATTGCATGGGTGTGATGTTTGTGCGTGTATAAATAAAGTTGTGAGTTCTCAGATTTGTTTCTCAAGTCTCAACCCCCCATACCCAGTTGCAATCCATCTGTACACAACAAAATGTTATTTTGAATCATTGCAATATATAAAAATATTTGCCTACTTACAGATTTAACAAAGTTGATTTCTTAATATATACATATCAATAAAATATCGAAATTTGATACTTACATAAACTGCACGTAAATGTATTTCCATCTTACAAAAAAAAAAAAAAAGGCGTAATCGCATTATCGTTTTCATATTACCAAGAAAGTTTATCACGTGATTAACTTCTCATTTACTTATTTTGTTTGACTGAAAATAGCAAATGAAAATTTTAGATTGGATAGCTGAAATAAAACTTCAAATTGGTAATTAAAATTAATTTGATAATTTCCTTTACAAATTCCAGATGACAATTAAGAGTTATTAATTTTTTTTCATTCTAGTGTAATGCTTAAAAAATAGTATTTATTTATTATGATTATTTTTTGTAATATTCATTATCTACTTAACTTACATTTATGATGGAAGATTTTTTTCACTTGGTGATTGAAACCAGGTGTGTAACAAAAAATTCTAGAATGCTTATAATTAAAAAAAATAATGCCAATTTTCATTCCATGAATTTTTGTATAATTTAATAAGAAGAATCTCATCACTTATGTGTAATTAAATCTCATTTAATTGAAAACCAGCGAAATTTTGGTATAGTTTTAAGTAAAACTCGAATTGAAGCCAGGCTTTAATTTAATTCTTATTTCATAAGAATTAATTTAAGTTTGAAGTTGAATTGAAGTAAGTTTAAGTTTGAAATTAAGTTTGAAGTATTGAAGCTTCTGCCAACATTCTAGTGTGCATGGAAATTTTTAAAATTGTTTACAAAAAGTAATGACCAAAAGTAACACTAGAGTCTTTTTATTTCAATTGGCATTATATACTATATAAACGTAAATATCTATTTTCTTAAGTGAAGTAAGAAAAGTTGTTTTTTATTTTGGAAGCATGGAATTAGTAAAATATTTATCATATAATTTAAGCCTTGGCACTTTTAAAAAAAATTTTATAGCAATTTTTAAACCAAAACCAACAAAGAATTTAATAAACTGCATTAAAAAGTTTAACCTTAATTCATGTTAACTAAACTTTTTACTCTCGAGAAATAAAAGCTTTGTTAAAGTCGAAATACCTATAAATTTAAATAATTATTTTGTCTACTTGCAGACAAATAAATAATGTATTTATGACATCGAGTATCCTCGTCTCTGAAAGCAGTGACTACAATAAGGCTTCCAGTATATTAGAACCGGGCCCTCATGCACGCCAGTTGCGCACTTTGCCATTAAATTAGGTTGTTGAACACAAATGAATTTAGAATTTTCTAATAACTTTGAAATTTGTTACATTGATACTTTATCTGCAAAGGTGATTTCTTTTACCCAAGAAAGATGTCCTCTTTCATCTTGTCATTGTTATTAGCACTTTCATAATCTCAATCTAGTCTTCTCGCCCCCCCCTCCTTGTTTTTCTTCAAAACTTTCAAAACTTCACACTAGCTGCTACAAACATGAAACGGTGGTCAAAAGATTCTAATCGAAATGTATTTCATTTTTAATTGAAATTGTACACTTTGCTACATTATTATGTATTCATATGAAATACTGCATGTGATAATTTGGTAGTGTTTCTCATTTAAATACTATCCACCATTTCAAGCTGGTTCACTTAGCAGCATTTTTCAATTGCTCTTCTTCAAGGCGCTTAGGACCTTAAAGACCTCGATTGCTTTAGAAGGCTTTGGAACAAAGTTTTCGCGCTCCTTCTCCCCTCCTACCCCCTCTTCCCACAAAATTTCGTCTTCCCTTCTGCGACAATTGCTGACAACTGTAAGGTGCATTGTTGAGTCAGAAAAGATTCAGCTATTCACTTTTAATATAGATGATCAAATGTTTAAAATTAAGGAGTTAGAAATGTTACCGATTTTTTTAATGCGTATGTATCTTTGTTAAAATTGGATTAATACGTATTAAAAAATTTCAAATTTCCCTTCCTTATCTGAATATCCATGCTGCAATTGATGGACTTCTTCCAAGGAAGTAGAATTTATATATGAATTGTTTAAAGATCTCATAAATTTTGACACATTCTCTTTAATTTGAAACTGTTAATTACATTTGTTTCAAAATAAATATACTCTTTCAAACTGAATTAAATGTCAAAATTAAAAACTATATGAACATTTCATCTTTTTATCTTCTGTTATTTAAAAGAATTAATAAAACAATAATAATAAATAAATTGATTTAAATACTTTGTCAAAAGTTAATTAACATCAGAAAGTTGAAACTGAATCTATGAAATTGAATTTACCTTATTGTGATTGAAAATAAAAACATCATTTTCAACATCCTGTCAGCCTTTATTTATGAATTAATGTATGTTTGCTTAATATTATAATCTTATCTTAGACAAAATAAGAGAAAAATCAAATAATCTTTCTCAATATTTAGTCTATATCTGCTATCTTTGCCGGATCTTCGTATCCATTTAGTAGTTGTTCATGATATTGGGTGACAAAATAGAATATTTTTCCAGGCTTTGCTGTTGGGTTAGCAGATTATCGTGTTGTAACTATATATTTTCTTACATACTTTTACCACAGCAGGTTGATAGAATATCATGTGTTATTTAAGACATCTTGAAAATGTTAGGTCGTCAGTATTTTTATTATTTCTTAATTTCAGCAATTCTGTGATTTGTTTCCTTGATAGTTTTATTTTAATGTGGATGACAAGTTATGGTAAAAATCTTCAATAAAAATCTATAATTTGTTATGAAATAATTTATATAATTTATTATTCATACTATGAGGGAAATCTTTACAAACGAGATTTACACACGTACGCACGCACATACACACACATATATATATAAAAGTCATGGGATACCTCAAGAGCCAAAACATTATGACCACCTGTCAATAACGAGACTTGTCAATAACAGATTGTTCCAGATGTTTAAGCAACGGTCACGCAAATCCATAGATATTGCGAATTGGTGGTCTTTTGAACTCTGAGCTGCCGTCCCAGGACATCCCAAATGTGTTCTATCGGATTGCGATCCGGTGAGTTAGGCGGCCAGGACATTAACTGGAATTCAGCATCATGTTCCTGGAACTACTCCAACACAATTTTAGCCTTGTGACAAGGGGCGTTGTCCTGTTGGAACATTCCATTTCCAGCTGGAAAAACAGAGGCCATGTAATGGTGCAACTGGTCCGAGATATTGCAATGATGTTCAGATACCCTGTAGCATTCATGGTCTGCTCTACCACAACCAAGTCCCAGAGACGCCCAAGAGAACATCCCCCAAAGCATAATACCGCCACCACCGGCCTGTGTATGGCCTACTGTACATTGAGGGGAACAACTGTTCGCCTGGAAGACGGCGTATCCTGACACGGCCATCGGCGTGATGAATGACAAACCCTGATTCATCTGACCAGGCAACTCTCTCCACTGATCCATGGACCAGTCACGATGTTCCCGGGCCCAGCGCAGGCGCAGTTGGCGATGACGCTTGGTCAGCAAAGGCACACGAGTGGGACGTTTGCTGCGTAGCCCCATATCCAACAGAGTCCGCTGAACAATGTGCTCCGATACTATTCTACTTGGCTCTGCATTGTATTGGGCTGTCAGCTGAGCCACTGTCTGGCTCCGGTTTTGCTTCACCATGCGAGACAGTCTCCGACGACCTTTTCTTTGATAGCGTGTGGACGTCCAACACCATGTCGTCTACTGCTGGTTTCACCGTCATTCATTCACTTTGCATAAGTACTAACAACTGTAGATAGCGAACAACCCACGAGTCGTGCAGTTTTGGAAATACTTGTTCCGAGCCTTCGAGCCATTACAATCTGCCCTTCTATCAAAGTCGCTTAGATCCGCAGGCTTCCCCATCACACACAAAAGTAAGTGAAAAAAATGATTCTTCAGACTCTCCAGCAGCAGTTAAATACCACTTCCACCTGATCACGTGCCTTCCACGTCATCCAGGCGAGTTCATTGCAAAATGTAGGGGTGGTCATAATATTTTGGCTCTTGTGTGTATATATAATATAAGTGGTTTGAAATATTGAACTTTTAAAATTAAATAAGCTACGCAAAATTATTTTTTGTGAATCATTTAAAACATTTTTCTTTGCAGTAATATAAAGTTGCTTTTCAATCTGATTTGATAAATTTGAATCGATGGCTTTAATTCGATGAATACTTAAGCCTGGATAAAACATACGATCCTTTTCTATATCGTTGGATGAAGTAGTTTTAAGAAAAAGTATTTGAAAGAATGAAAAAAAGCTCATAAAGGTCCGTTCATAAGTATTTTGTTAACACATTAGTAAGTTTCTAAATTCTTAAAAAATGAATTCTTAATAAATTTTCAAAAGAAAAATGCTTACCATTTTATAAGATCTCATTTATTTGTCACTTTTCAATTAGGAGAATACTATCGAAAAATTCAGTCTAACAACCTCTTAAACTTGACTCGTGACTCAATAGTAACGATTTCATTTAGGATAAAGGTGGCTTAAGTTTCATATCTGCTGGAGACATGTGTCGTCGTCCCGCTTTCAGAAAAGAGAAAACGCGATGATGGATGTGACATCATTCGTAAGCGCATGCCAGGATACCTGATAAGTGTTTTTGGTACTTACACCAAAAAGGATTATCAACTATGGACCTGTTGGAGTCGCCTCTAAGTAGTCCATCGACGTACTTTCCTTGGTATATAAAACTTTCACCGATATACAAGAAAAATAATTACATGCAAGAAAAATATGATGAACAAAAATTAAATCTAAAAAGTAAACGATTTGATCTCGTAACAGAAAAATAAGTCAAAAGCAAACTGTAAAAATTGTGGTAGTGACTACCAGTGGTTCCTGGATGGCGTCGTAAACTGCAATTCGCCTGAATTTTAAACATACTGCACATTTTTCAACATTGGAAGGGGAAATGTTTAAAACGGGTGCTGATATGAATTTAGGAGATTGAATTTTCCACACCATGGAAGTATTTTCTTCAACTTGTGAAGTGCAGTCTTGTATATGTGAAGCAATAATTTACGTTTTTACGTTAATTTACGTTTTTAATTTCTTTATTGTTACATGCGTTCATCTAGAAAACTGAACTCAAGTATAGTAACAATCTCCAGGAAGACAGCTCCTCTCAACACCCGCCGGTGCGATGTTCAAATTATGCATAGGTGGAACATGATATCCACCGATGTTAAAGATAAAATATAGTAACAAAAAAAAAAATATATTGCAAGTCATCTCTTTACATCCTATATATTTTTGCATATATTCGTATTAGATTTCTAAGTTGTTTGACGGCGAGCATATCTCAATCACTTTTAAAATTAATAATTCCTTATCTAATTAGCCTGGGAAAACTTTGTCAGTTTCAATAAAACAGAAACCGCACTCAGATGAAGATAAAATTTAAAAAAAGATAGATGAAAAATATTTTAGGAACTTAATTAAACAGAAATAATAATAAATATGCTATTTCTCTTTGAATTTATTATATTTCTATCATGAAATATTTCATATTTATATCTTTTGTATCCCATTCTTTTAATATGAAATTTATTATCTTGAGTTTTGGTTGATTTTACTCCTTATAAAATTTTTATGCATGGGCATTAAATGTCTTAACTTATTTAATATTTCATTTTTAATTAGTTTATTTTCTTTTTCGAAATTTCAATTTGATGCTTTCTTTTAAATTTATTTTTAATGTTTGTATATTAAATTTATTTTATTTAATGAAGTGTAGAAATATAGATTCCTTTCGGTACTTATTTTCCATTTAATATCTTAATTGAAGCAATTCTAAGTGTGGAATACATTCTTTATTCAATGAAACTTTTAAAAGTAAAATGCACAATTTCACGTAGCTGTTAATGCATATACATTGTAGAACAATTGATTCGTATATGTATGTGTATGTTTGAACTTGAAAACTATTATTTTGAAAAGTCCAACTTTTTTTCTTTTCTTTCTTAACTAATGACATGCACAAATATTCCCAAATAAAATCCAATTAGTTATTTTTAATTATTTCTCATTTAATTAAAGATAATAAATTTTGACAACAACTGTATTAAATAAAGATTACTGCTTTAGAAAACACTGATTGTTAATAAATCCTCCACTTTCGATCATTTAAATGTAATATAATTATTTGTATGTATCTAAACGGAATTTAAAAAAATGTGTATTATTTCCTTTAAGAAGTAATCCTTTTAGACCATTTTCGAACTAAAAAGTATATCTGCAATATTTATGCATTTGTGTTCTCTTTAGCGCCAATTTTTGTCGTTTAAAGTCGTGTTGTTTTGTCGTTTTTGTCACTGAGTTACCTTGCTAGCTTAAAATTAACTTTACAAACATTCTGCACACTAAAATCTTGAATACTTTTCTAGAAATGTCATGCTAAAAATGAACATGAAATTTTAATTTGATTACGAAATCTATATTTGATGTAAATAATAACTCTGCTGTGAACAAAATCGATTAGTATGTTGAATATGAAATAGAAACCAAATTCCTCAGTTATTAAATTGCAGTTATTTTTAATGCTTCAAATTTATTTCATTTTTAAGGCTGAATGAAAACATGAATTAAAGTAAATTTGACCCCTTTTCATGGAAGCAAAGATGTTAGCTTTTTAATAGTCTCTTGCCTTTTTCTCTGTTGCTTTAGGCATCATCAATTATTTATTATTTATTACCAGATAGAAATGATTCAAATTATTTGAATTTTGTACTATTCTTCAGCATCTTCTTGAAAAATACTGTTTCCAATACGATGGAATTTAATAAATATTTATAATTTCAGAAAATTAAACATAAATTATTTTTTAAAAATTAAAATTTTAAAACTTAAAATTTAGAACAAAATAATTTTTCCTGTAATTATATAGCGTATTAATTTAGCAGCAAATGGAAACAATTATTGATTTTAAAATAATGTTTGTCAAAAATCATTTTCAACAATATATGCAAAATTTCAAATAAAAGAAGGGCCAACTTTTTTAAGTGCATTGGATGATTTTCTTTTTCAGAATCAAACGAAGTAAAGGAATGAGTGCATGGAGTTCCTTGCACATTACATAGCATTGAAACATTAAACGGACAATGGTTCAAATGAAATAGTTCTTCAACGTTGTATTAAAATTTAAGAAAGCTGCTTAACATTCCACCAATACTTGTCATCCTTTGTTATCCTCCCGTTTAGATTACCAATATTTCGTTTTCTTCTTTGACTTTATAATTACTTCACTGCGATTAAAAGGCATACCAGAAGTAACAACGCAGTTAGGAAATTCTCTTCCTTCCTCGTAAGGCGATAATGTGTCTGTATTCAAATTATATTGTTTGTTTATACGCGCGTTACGATGTTTAAGCCTCTTTATATTTCCAACAAAACAATTTTCAGGCTCATAGACGCATCCATGAACTGTAAACCATTTTAACATAAATTATTTATTCTACAATTGTTATAACACTAAGATTAAGAAACAATTTCTCTCATATGCTCCTGGGCATAACTTTTATCTTTCTGAGTTTCTTTTAACAAAATTCATCTGTAAGAATCAGTTAAGTTATTCCTTTCTCACTTTATCCTTTTTTTTAGCTTTCGAGTTTATAAATACTTTTGAGAACATTCTTTTTAATTACCACATCATAAAAATTCCATTCGATTTCTTCCATAATTTCATCTTTCACGCAAAAATACTTAGCTCAAACATATTATATGTATATTTTTAATTAACCTTGAAGTTCTCTATGATCGGATAATTGGAAAATTCTCAAAATGTGATTTAAGATTCTTAAATTACAATGATCTTGTTAATTTAAGAAAACTTTAATTATGAAATTGGAATCAATTTCATTCTTATTATAGCTTAAAAACCTGAAAATAAAACTGGAATTTATTTTGATCTGCAAATAATTAAAAAAAAAAAAAAAAATCAGACTTTCGTTTCAGAAAAAAATCAGAGTTTCGAAAAAATTTCAGACTTTTAATTATCTTATTTGTGTGTTGGGGAAAAGTATTCTATTATGTAAAGTATTATTCTACTTGTCAAGATAGGGACCGTATTTGTAGGAACTAATATAAAGCACATGTTGCATACACGTATAAAGGACCAATATTAAGTTACGCATAGTCGTAGCTATCGCCCATTCAGAAACTGAGACCTTGCTGCACGCTTCCCACGTTGCAGTTGAGCCACTAGTTGCGGTATAGTAACAATTTTGAAAATTTCACTCAAAAATCTTTTCATGGTACTCTAAAATTAATTAGGATCATCGAGGAGCATAATGATGAAATACTGAAAATTTTCAATTAAATAAAAACAATGTCTCGAATCGAAATTACTTGGGATTGTCCATTTTTTTGTTTCTTCTTTTTTTGTTAATGAAAAAATAATTATGCTGTTCAATTATTGATAATAGTAACATTAAATAACAAGAATATTCAATAAATATTCAAAATTTATATAAGCAACGTGCTATTTAACAATACACAAATTTAAATAAGAGTACGCAATTCTACCACTGATGGATTATTCCAATTTTTACAACAAAAGCTTTATTGTAAAAAAAGGAATAGTACAATATGGACTATTTATTTTAGTATTGTAAATACAAATTGATATGAATTAAAAAATACACGAAAGGCAAATTTTTATAAGTAAAACGAGTGCTCTTCAAACTTTGAGCGAAACTGTTAAGTGTATTTCTTTAAAATATTTTTAAACACTAAAAATTTCTAGACATAAAAAACAAATGTGCAGATATAAAAGTAAAGTTTATTGAGCAAAATTGAATTAGATGTTACAGAAGTAGGACGAAAAGAATCGCAAATTGTTGTGAGTATAAATTGCAAAAGGACAATTTGCAAATATAAATTATTTGTAAAATTTAGTTTTTGAATTTTATTTTCTTTTATAAGAAACAGTAAATTCCATTAACAATATTCCACAGATGAAAAAATAATACAAGTGTTTTATCATTTTTAAAAAGTTAATTTTTGGCTTAAGATCGGGTAATGCTTTCCAAAAAAAAAAAAAAAAATACTGGTTAATTTCTTTATAAAAAATATTCTTTACACAATTTCAGAAACTCATTTGATAAAAAATATTGAATAAATTAAATGAATTAGACCGAAAATGTAGCTATAGATAAATCAGTCATGGCAAATAGGACAGATGGCTGGATAGATTCCATAGGATAGATTAGAGAAGAATACTAGTGAACTGTCGTTACCCAAATTTTTGGATCAGTTCACTAATTAACCGTTGTCTCCGTTAACTGAGAATAGTCGTGTCCATATCTTTTCATCTTTTCGATGAATGTTCTGAACAGTGCAAACTGTGAACAACGTCGTGCGTTTCACAAAGAGAACTTGACCGTTCAACAAACTGTTGCCAAGACATTTGTACAAGCTTTTTGCTTCAATATCTGGAAGAGTGAGGTATTTGCAATGTATTGGGGATAACAAACTTAAAGTGCTTCACAAATATCTTCACAGAAAATTACTCGAGCGGAAATTACCGTATAGTTTTCTGAGGATCAAATGCTTTTCAATGGATAATAGTCTTTCATGTGCCTTGTTGCAAAAAAAAAAAAAAAAAAAAAAACTCAGATAATCTTCATCACGACAATTGAATTCAATACATATAAAGTCAAAATGCATAAAAGCAAACTTGAAAATTGTAACACAAAATTTGCTAAATTTGATTGTTATAAAACATGACTTAGAAATATATTCGTCGTTATTAAGGAACGTAATATTTATAAATATAGAACTTTTACAAAGAAAATTGATTAAAACACCTTGATGGAGAATTCCAGGTGAAGATATATATTAATTAATTTATAAATAACAATACTTTATATTAAATATATAAACTATATATATAATTATTATTAATTAATATGACGAGAAATGGTTTGATGGCCATTTGACGAGAAATGGTTTGATGGCCATTTGTATAGCTGTAGCCATTGTACCACAGACATCTGGTTCGAATCCTGGCGGTGGTATAGATGTAACCCACGTTAAATCCGTGAATGGATGTAATTCACGTTAAATTTTGGTCCCTTTCTAATTACCTCAAAATGTGCAGAAAATGACAGTAGAGTGACAAACCTAAATAAAAATTATTAAATAAATGAAACTGTACAAGTTCCATACCAAGCCATTGACATATATAACTAATTGTTAATGAGAATGAATGATAACTCTTTATCAATAAATAATGTCAAACATCGTTTATTCAGGATTTAGAAAATCATTCAAGAATTGAATGCAGAAAATAATTTCCTCTGCGTTTCTTCAGAATATCTATTACAGAATATTTAAAAGAATGGTTATAATAGAAAGTGTATTGGAAAATATAAAGATTAATTTTTTTTTTTCGTTATATGATGCGTAGTTGAATATGAAATGTTGAAATGTGAATACAATAGGGACGTAAGACACAATATAGAAAAATAATCAATAATAATAAAATAAAGAAATTTAGCTCTAATGTATGAGATGGAGCTCAAAGACGGAAAATTCCCAAAGTTTGAACCAGTTTGTTTGAAAGCTTTTGTTTAACCGATATTTTTTGCAATTCGATACTTCAGTAGCCTCTATGTATACTGTGTTATTTGGTAGATGAAAGGAAAGTCTGATAAAATATCTCTGTAAAATATTTGCTATACATTTTTATTTAAGGCCTGATGGCGAGTGGCTAGCACTCTGGCACTCGGTATAACAGGTTTCGGGTTAGAGTTCCGGGCCAGGGGTGTTTGGTATCCACTTTAAACTGTAAGTCCCGGTCTAACAGGATCGTAGAGCGTTGCGGGGGTAGAGCTATTCCGCGTCCGTAGCTTATCTTCAAGCCACACGCTCCTCCTGGATAGTGCTAAGTGAGTAACGTCGGTGTAGCGCTTGCTTAAGGCATCAAAGTCAACTGTCTAAGTGTTTCCTAGCAGCATTAGAAATTTTTTTTTATATATGGTGAGTGTGTTTTGGGCACAGCCACATTTAGAATCGAAGAATATTAGCATCGTTTTAAAGTACAGTTTTCTTTTAATAAGGAATTTTAATTTATCGAATATTTTTTAATTATAAATTTCATTTAAAAATTTTTTAGCGTCATGTTATATTTCACATGTTGGTCGACGAAGCAACAGAATTAAAACATGAGGTGACTAAAAAGTCACCTCATCTTATATCGTTGTACGTATTTTTTTTCTACATCCACATGAACGATATAATGAATTACAGTAAAACAAGGTGCTACTCAATCATGTTTAATTTGTTGAATTAGACGGAAGAGCAGATGATGGTATACATGAAAAGAGTTCAAGGAATCCCAAAGAAATTTCGTATGTTTTAAAACACATTATATTTATTATTGCTTATTGCGGCTTTTGCATTTAATCTGTATGTAAAAAAAGAAGAAATGTATCCTCGTTTGCTAAAAATATTTCTTTAACACATATTTGTATATTTGTGTTTTTAAAGAGTGTCGATATTTTTAACAACTAATAAGACAAAATTATAACTGCATATTAAAACATTCCTTTATGGCAGTTGATAAAGCAGCAGTCTTCATTAAAAATTATATGTAATTGGAATATTTTTTTATGGGCAAAAAAAAAAAATTGTGAGAATTTTAATTACTACGAAAAATCAATTTGTTAAAAAATGATATTAGAAAACGTATGTTATTGAATCTCAGAAACATTTTCTTTCTAATGTTGCAAATAATAAATAATTATAATTATAATGATGATATCAAAAGTGGACTCATCGTTTGAAACATTGTCATTGCCTCATTAGAGGTTGCAGCTTCTCCGATATTTGGAAAGAGAATCACAGGAGGGCTATCGATCTATTACTATAACTACACTGGTGTGCAAAACTTAAGCAACAATGTAAAAATTTAGGAGATAGCCATGGAATTGCAGAAAAGGAGGTCTGGAGATCAGTACAATGAACACGTAAGTCAGTAGAAACGTCATGCGTATGCAAATATCAGGAACGAAACGTCGGAGGCGACGTGAGCATACGCAAAACGCGTGATGTTGGCGCACGCATTTCCACAGTAGAATAAAAGGAAGGACAGAGACGCAATTCAACATATTCACTGCAAGTGCCAGTGAGTCAGTTCGTGAAATATGGCTAGAAAAAAAAAAAAAAATCGGAAAGCTGGAGGATTGGCGTACTGTCACCAGTGTAGCTGCAGAGTTCGGAATCAACAAAAGTGTCGTTTCGCGCACTTGGAAAGCGTTCCAAACCACAGGTACAACTGTTAGAGAGGTTGATGGTGGTCTCCCGAGGAAGAAAACTGCTGTGTATGACAGATATATCGTCCTGCAGGCGAAAAGAGGCGGACAGCAGTCAGTAAGCGCCATTGCTCAGCAACTCTGTACAGCAACGGGGCGACAAGTGTCGCGGTTTACTGTGGTCAGACGCCTTCACAAAGTGGGCCTATTCGCCCGCCGTCCTGAACGCTGCCTCTCTGCCCGAACGTTGAAAGTTGGCCACCGTTTACAGTGGTGCAGGGAGCACAAAAACTGGACAACTGTTCAATGGAGTCGTGTCCTCTTTACGGATGAGAGTCGGTTCTGTACCAGAAGCGAACATTGCTGAATGGGCAAACTGAGCTCCAAGTTTTTGACAGAGGGTCTATAACCGAGGATCGTAACCAGGATGTGAGGAGGTACTCCTTCCCCATGTGCGTCTGTTCCGAGTGCCATTGGCCCAGACTTCATTTTTATGGATGACAATGCACGGCTACATCGAACTCTTCCTGTTGAGCAGCTACTGGAAAGTGAAGATATCACTCGAATGGATTGGCCAGCGTACTCCCCAGATTTAAATCCCATCGAACATGTGTGGGATGCTTTGGGAGACGCATTGCAACACGCTTACATCCTCCGGAGAACACCCAACAACTCAAACACATGCTGATTGAGGAATGGGTACTCCTACCGCAAGAAATGTTGCAATAGCTGGTTCTGAGTATGCGGAGACGGCGCGAAGCAACCATTGTAGTGAGGGAGCGCATATCCCATATTAAGGAACATCTGCTTCTTCCTCTTGGATAGACAATCATAAATCACGATACTATGCGTTCAATAAAGCTTGTTTTTGTTTGATTCCATACCGTATGCATTGTATTCCTTTTTCAGCACCGATGCTTTCGTCATCCTTTACGTACATTATACTCTCCCTCATTTCTGAATGTCATGCCTCTCAGATAATTTCTCGTGGAGTTATGGCAAAAAAACCACCTATTGCTTAAGTTTTGCACACCACTGTAGTATACTATTTTTTCTAGACATGCAGTTCACTATCTTTAACATTAAACCATTATAATATTTTAATAGTCATATGTGATAGAAGCAACGCAAGATCATATGTTTTCCACATTATGACGGTTCTCTTGGTATTGCAACACATAATAAAAATTTCCTGTCCTAAATTAAACGATTGTAATTTATTATCTGTTTGTTTGAAACACAATATATTGTTAGGAATAGAAACATTAGCAAAATTGACTCAATAAAACTAGGCCATCCTTTAAAGATGACAAAAAGTTATTTTTGTATCACAGCTACAAAACTACACCACTACTACTACAAAACTACACCATGCATAGATGGCTATGCTAGAGGGGAAGGGAGGGGGGGGGTGATTACAAATGAAATTAAACTCTACAAAAATGTGAAGCCTTTTTTTAAACATTGTAATCAATTTGCTTGACAGAATTGCAGATTTTTTTTTTTATTCTTATAAATGAAAATTATAATTATCTTTTTACAACAAAGCTGACTTTCGTATTAATTATTAGATTGAACTAAATTCTGTTAATACTACATGCACAACAATGTTTTTCGAATTATTCGTGCTTAAGGGACGATTTTCTTTTATTAAATCACTGCAATAATATTTTTTACAAACATGGAATATGACAAAACACTACTGTGACATTTTGCTACTAAACACTGTCAGAAGATAGTAAAATAACCGTGAACCAATTGTCATCACTCTTATATCGGAAACATCACTCTTGTTGCTGAAAAGCAAAAGTCTGATGTCTAAACACTTAAAGTACGGTGGGATAATTTTTTCCGAGATTGGGCTGTTTCATTCACCGGGCAAGGTCGTGGAAAATTAGAGTCCAATTTACACCGTCTCTTTGTTGTTTGGATGAATGCAGAAAATTCATCATTCCGGATGCTCGATCAAGCTTATATATTTATTGGTTGCAGAAGGACAAATCATCATTTCTGATAACTATGTTATACGCATCGCGGACAGAAATAAAGGGCATTAAATAGCTTCATTGCTGGGAATGTTTTTCTCTCTTATTACTTTTGAAACTTAACCTTTTTTAAGCAGGTTCGTTCCTTTTTTTAAATGTTATCTAGTAAAATATGCTCATAGTCGAGTTGCCGCGTTGGAACCGTTTGTACAAGTTTTCAATTTAAATTTCCCTGACGTATGGAATTTCAATTTTTTTTTCTTTTTAGGTTGCTGGCAATATCCTTGACATCTGTGTTCCATTTTTGGAAAAACATCATCAGGTTGAAATCTTTAAACAATGCTTTCTGACTATCAAGAAAAGTTGAAATGCATCATAACTGCAGATGAGACTTGGATTTCTGCTAACGATCCGGAAACAACCGATGAATCGAGCAAATATCATGACAAAGGTGAAGCAAGACCGAAAAGAGCACGCCAAAGTCGCTCAAAAATCAAGGCCATGTTGACTGTTTTCTTCGATTACCGTGATGTGGTGCATTATGAATTCCTTCCGCTGGGCCAAACTGTCAATAAGGAATATTATTTGAGTGTTATGCGTCGTTTGCGTGAGGCTATTCGCAAAAAGGGGCCACATTTATGTAAAGATAATTCTTGGCTTTTACATCACGATAATGCACCAGCTCCCACTGCATTTATTCTTCGTGACTTTTTCGCCAAAAATGAAACCCATATCATTCCACTTCCCTGATTTAGTACCGTGTGACTTCTGGCTGTTCCCGAAACTCAAAAGATCACTCCGGGGTCACCATTTTGAGTCGAGTGAAGAGATTCAACGTGAATCGGCGTGGGCTTTGAAGGCTATCCCGGTCAAAGACTTTTTACTATGCAATGAGGAATGGAAAAAAAGTTGGCATAAGTGCATTGTGTTCGGAGGGGATTATTTTGAAGGTGATGAAATAAATTTGGAAGAATAAATAAAGAGTTTTTGAAAAAAATAAAAATTGGTCTTACTTTTTGGGTATCAATTTTGTATGTAAAGGATTCATTAGCTTTATCTTGATCGCCTGAGCACATTTATGGTAACAGAAATATACACAATATGAAATGAAATATATTGCTGCGCATCAAAATCAAAGAAAAATTAACTACATTATCTGAATTATAATACAAACTTATTTATGATGTTCGTTTTCGGAACTATTTTTTATGTTATATAGTCATTTTTTATTACATCAACAACGCGTCTTATAACTATAGGTTTCTAAATCTAACATTATAACTAAGATTATATTATTTAATATTATAATAATTAATTGTAATACTTTTTAAGCAAATAAAACATAATTTATAGAAATAATAATTAACTAATGTTCAATAAAAAATGAATTTTCCAGGTCACCTTTTCATCAGGCAACAACGTTCAAATGCAATTTGCGTATGAAAACCGACTGAACAATCTTCTCATTTAAACACTTTGTAGGTGTCGCTACCGGCGCCTGCTTTGTCTGAATGTGTTGCAAAGCTAATCATTTGCATATCACAGCACCTTCTTCCTGTCGTTTAAATTTCACGTCTGTAGCATATCGCCTTCTTGGAGTAGCAATTTTAATGGGCAGTAGTGTACACTACTCTCCGAACAAAAGCATTGACTAGAGATAAAAGTCATATCTACCATTTAATGCTTTATCAAAGATAATAATTTTTAAGGTACTTGTTCTATTTATTCATTTAGTCTGCTTAGTTCTTTGTTATAATATGCAGCTGAGTAAGGTTTCATAGAAATGAAATTTCAAGTTTCACAGTTAAAATTTAAAACTTAAATTTAAAAAAATTGTGTATCGTCAAAAATTCAAAAATAAAAATGTTGGAAATTAGTTTACTGCAATGTTAAATTACTCAATAAATTTTCAATGCATTCGATGCAAAAATTTTATTTTGTTAAACGAAATTTTAAATAAACGAAATAGTATACAGTATATCATATGAAAAGGGGCCTGATGGCCGAATGGCTAGCGCTCTGACGTTCGGTACCACAGGTATCGGGTTCAAATCCCGGCATTTGCCCATGGGTGTTGTAGTGGTTCGGAATCCACTTTAAACCGTAGGTCCCGGTCCTAATAGGATCGTAGAGCGCTGCGGGGGCATTGTTACTCCGCGTCCGTGGCTTACCATCAAGTATACGCGCCCCCTGGGTAATGCAAAGTGAGTAACATCGGTGCAGCCTTTATGGCGAAAGATCACGGTCTATTTGACAGCTGCATTAGAATAAAAAAATATCATATGAAAAATAGTAATACATAACTTAAAATTACCACGGCTCAAATTTGATAAATTTGATAAGTATTATTACTAATAACAATCTAGATATAATTTCAGCTCATGGAATTTTACACTTTATTTATACATAGTTACATGGAGATTCCTTTTTATTTAAGTCTAATTTTTTAAGCAATTCTTTTCTCACAAATTATTAAATATTATCCTGTTAATAAATTTTTACAATCAGTCCACTAAAAACTCAGAGAAGTTCGAACTCATTCAGCAATTGATTACGTATATTTTTTTTTTTTTGTTGTTGCTACCGAAATTAGTACTACATTCTGTTTTGGTAAATACATACTTTCTATCAAATGCCATAATTAGTAATATAGATATTTGAATAATCTGTGAAACATTTTAATTTTGTATTTGGAAAAATAATCTGCAAATTATATGGATTTTCTTGGCTTTTTAATATACTGTATAATACTTCTTATACCACTTATAATTTTACCTAAAATTTTTAGAGAAATATTTGCTATCAATTATTTTAAGTATTAAACTATCACCATCTGAATTTCAATAAGAATTTATCGCCAAATCGCATATTTTAAAATAAAAAAGTGTTAATTAGTATAAAACAAAAGAAAAATATAGATAACATTTAAATGTCATCTATATTTGTAAGAAAAATAGGGACAAAGAGTTAAATAGAGTTTAATCAAGTATTACAGAGCTATGTTTAGCCAAACTTTTGCCTTTTAGCAATAAAACAGTTTTTAAAAAGCAAATTTACAAAGTAATTAAAAAAATTCCCTAAATTTTAATTTGAAAATAAATTTAAATGACTTCCATTCAGTTTAATCTTAATTGAGTTCTATGCCAAAAAATTATGTCATCTTGCCATGAAACGTCACAAAATGCACGATAAAGGTCTGCAACTCACACAATACTCCGTGGTGTGTATAGATGCAACATGCAACGGATAAGATGATAATTTATGTGAATAAGATGATCGGTATCATCTTATTCACATAAATTATCATCTTATTTAAGTAAGTTTAAGTTTTCATAATTTCATTTCCTTTTCATTTGAAGACGATCAATTGAGTTCAATACTACGTCAACTATTTAACACAAACCGTCGCCAGTTCTGTGAAGACCAGAATAGGGACCATGGTTGTGAGCCAATAATCAAATGCCCAGTTAGCGTGCAGTAGACTTTCCAAAACACACAGAAGTCATCTAAACCAAAGTACTGGATATAAAATATTGTTCGGGAACATGCCATCCCACAAAGGATAAACTATTTGAAATCAAAGATTGTAAATAAATATAATTTCATTCAGAATAAAACATACATTATAAGTAAAAATCATTGTACGACTACTATTAAAATTGATTGATCAATTCATGACAAACTTAAAAATCGGGTGTCTATGTACTTTGTTTATAGTTTTTAGTTACTGAAAATTTTGTGTGAAATTTCTCATTTCAAATTATTTGAAGAGTTCGTCTTTGCTTTTGAAAGAAAAAAAAATATCAAGCTTTCCATTCACTGGAGAGGAAAATTTTCTTTTCATTTTTAAGCAATTTCGATTGAAAATAAATTTAAAAGGAGACAAACAAGTATTATATTTTAGTTTGGATCAATTTACCATCCATACCACTCTTCCTATCAGTAAAACTCATTTATTTTTCTTGTTTGCCTTTGAGAATAATCTCCTTTTTTTTTTTTTTTAAAAATAGTTTGCAAAAATAAAAGTTCATTGTAAGCAATGCATTGAAAATAATGTGTTTTTACTTCTGTTGTTAGTATGCATCCATTTTCTACTTGGTAGCAAGGAGGAGTTTTCTATTCTGAAGTTGAAAGGAGCCAAATTATTATATTGAAAAAAGCACTTCTTTGAGCTGTCGATGACGATTGATACTCTAAGCAATATAAAAATTACTTTTTAATGGAATTTCAATTGATTTTCTATCTCTCAAATTAACTATTTGATCCAAAGATAAGATTGGAGCTTTTTTGTCTTCATTGTAATGAAACTAATTTTCCAAACATTGATAAAAGTGGGATTTTTATGAAAGGCTTTTAACTCAAACAATTTACAAAATTTCTGCAAAAAAATTCATTAATATAAACTTTTTACCTTATTTTAATTTTTAACTTGTTTTAAGTTTGAGTTTCTTTTCATGAACTGAATTACAAAGCGCTTACTAAGCTCTCCAACCTGCAGGTCAGAGCTTTCAGGAGTGCACTCTAAAA
This sequence comes from Caerostris extrusa, assembly GCA_021605095.1. Taxonomy (NCBI): domain Eukaryota; kingdom Metazoa; phylum Arthropoda; class Arachnida; order Araneae; family Araneidae; genus Caerostris; species Caerostris extrusa. Next base: position 10,398 of record BPLR01017784.1, on the reverse strand, counting down.
GGAAGAAAAAGAATAATCCTTAAATATAGACATTTTCATTTTATCGTCCATTGTTTTCCCTTTTTTTAATTAAAGTCATATTTATATTTCCTACATATGTTTTCTACATTTTATTTTATTTCTGGGATGAAAGCTTCTGTAACTTTTCAATGATTTTTTTCAAAAACATTATTATACTGCGAAAATGTTTATTACGCATATTTAATGATTATCATATATAGAAAAGTACATAAAACACATTGATCATAACGTATATTACTTTTAATGATGATACGTAAGAAAAATATATCAATTAGAAAGAAAGTATTATTAATATGCTGCTTGAAGTCATTTCACTTTGATATCAACATTATTAGTGTATGCTTTTGACGATTTATTTTGTTCTAAAAATGTTTAAAATCTAATTTAAAATTATATCTAGGGATACATTGAGAGTTTGGCTTCATAGGTAGAATATGTAAAGTGGCCTTATATTATTTTTATTTACACTACTACTACATATTTCAAATAAGACAATTTGCATTGCTAACGAATGCGTTTCATGTACTAGAGACTGCATGCCAGTATGCAATTTTAATTGCCTCCATAAATTATTCAGTAGTAAGAAATTGGGCGTGATATTAAAGATAGTTCTGAAAGCATTCATTAATGATTTAATCGTTTCATTTGCTAATATTATTATAGACTTATCTTATGATGTATTTGAAATTTGTTCGATCTCTAATGATGATTAATAACATTTATACAGTTATAACACAGAGAACTTTCATTAAAAGCAAAATTATTTTTAAGGATATTTAAAATCTTAAACTTGTTCTTATAATCGTTACATTTGTTCTTAGTGAGTCTACTTAAACGGTAAGGCATACCATATTCTCAGTCTATTTATTATTAGACATATCATATTCTTATTTAATCTGTTATACTGTACTAATATATATATATTTATAGTTAATGAGTATTCTTTAAATCTTATAAATTTCTGTCGCATTGAAATTATATAAAAAATGCTATAAACTGATAATTTTTAAATTCAAAAATAATTTTTAAAAGTTTATGTATAGAAGTTACGTATATCTTAAACATTACCATAACTTCATTTTCATAATAGTTAAATGTGTCTCAAATGCTGTATGTAGTTTTATTTATTAAACATTATAAATATCTGAAAGAAAATAATTCATCGGATTTACGAATGATTATTTTCGAACGATTTCTTAATGATGAAAATAATTCATCATTAAGAAATTAATACATAATAATAACTTTACATAAGAAATATATTTGTTACAATTTTGTTTTTAAATATAAAAAATATACATTTAGCATGTTTTAAATACTTGTAATTAATTTTAAAAGAAAAAGAGATGCAATACTGCATAAAATATTAAAATAAGAAGATAATTTAGGAAATTAAAAAAAAAAAATGATAGGAAAGACAAAAGAAGTATTTTATGGAAGCACAAAAAAATGTTATTTTCCTTATTCAAAAATCATATATTTACATATAAATCCTAAATATTAACGTACATTATAAAAGCATTTATCGTTATCTATATGGTAATGCTGAAGTATACTTACATCAACTGGAGAACAAAATGTGTAAAATAATTTTTCAAATTAATCAAATTGTATAGATTAAAAATTTTATTTTTTCTTATTAATAAAAATATACTCATAAAATAATTAAAGAAATTTCGATTTTTCTAATTTATATAAAATAAGATACTTGACAAAACTTGAATGTGATACACTTTTGCCATTCCAGTTGTGAATGATTTTGTTTGAAATTCTAGGCATTCGAGGGGAAAAAAAGGAAAAAAAAATAAATAAATAAAAAAAAGCTTCAAACCGTAGAATGGACCTACAGCACCTTTTAACCCAACTCTTCCATCCCCCTCCCCCGGTTGGGTAACTTATTAAAGTTCGGAATATAATTTTCGGACCGTAATCCCCTGAACCCAAATCTTTTGAAAAGAGGGGATCGTGAGTAATTTTTCACTTCATTACCGTTTGGGTAAGAGCCAATGATTTTTTTTTTTAATTCAACGGTAGGAATGTGAGCAGAATTTGATACCGATTTTTGCATTCCCTGTCGTTGGGGTTCAGAAGGATTGAGCCAGAACTCTGAAAGGAAGGAGTGTCTGTCACACCAGCTGTCGCACTGGCAAGTTGAGTGAACTAAAGGTGAGCGGAAACACATGTAGCAACCTGAAACGGGTGTATTCGTAGAGGGTAGGTATATTAAAAGAGGGATGTCTCAATTAACTGGATTTTACCTACTCACTAAATAAATAAAAGCCCTCATGGTTCCAAACAAAAGAGTTAAAGATTTCATCATTTTTATAATAATATTAATATAACTTATATCACTAAATTATCATTAACATTAATTATTTTATAGTGCTGGAATTATTAATTCATGTAAAACTGTTGAACATTATCTATGCACAGCAATTATGGAATTCAATTTGAAATGAGATCAAACATATGATAGGTAAATATATTAAAAATATGTACTTTGAAATTAGCAGATACAAAATGTTTTTCCAACAGATTATTTATTATCATTCGATATTATTGAATGAATTATATAAATAACAAAAATTATTATAGTTCTTTTTTTTCTGACAAAGTCTTCACATTCCTAGCATAAAAAATTTAAGTTAATAATTTTCATTTTAATATATTCTTTACATATAATTCAGCAGTTTGAAATTATTTTTAATTAATGATGTAAACTTGCTGAATAAAAAAAAAAAAATACATTCAAAAAATGGTTCTAAATAGATTATGGAATAATGGTGGAAATCATTTAGGAATTCAAATATTAAAGAAAGTTTATCTATTTATTAAGAAAGATATTATCTATATATTAAGAATATTTAGAAATTATTAATTAAAATTGTATTCTAAAAACGCTTCCAAATTTTTAAAGAATTTATATAATAAGGAGCTAAAATAATTGATATTATTTTTAATTCTTTTTGAAAACGTTTTTTAAAATCACTTCTTAAAGTAAATTCGTTATTGTAATCTAAAATTACAACAAAGGCATGTTCTAATTAATCAATTATTTTAAGCCAGGATATCGCAATCATTCGTTTGGTTTCAGAGTGGGATATTGAAAGGAAATTGCCAAGTTTTAACCGTTTTCATCATCATAGAAATTTCGTAGTCCAAAACCACACGTTTTCTAAAGAAAAAAAAGGATTATTCAAGATAATTAATAATAAAACATTGCCACTACATATACTGTTGAGGATGAAAAGCCATTAATCGTTCATTTCAAACAAATGGTCGAATGAGAACTCGTTTGTAATATATAATTAAAGGTTGAGTCATTAAATAATCAACTCGAGCCGATATGGTTTATTGTGTTCTTGAAAAATCTTCATTTTTCAAATCCTTGGAATTGGAGTTCATTACCCTAATTTATGTTAAAACAGGAGAAATTTCCATGAATTAATTTTGTTCCTAGAAAATGACGAATTCTTATTAATCCTTTGGAAAACATGAATGAAATTTGCAAAATTGCAAGCGCATTTTAAATGTAGTTTGAAAAGTTTTAAATCCCCAATTTCGTATTTTGCAAACATCTTTACTTGTTATATTACTGGAGTTGTATATTTAATTTCTGAATTTATATCTGAATTAAACTGGGGAATTAGAATTATTATAGAAGTAAAACGATCAGGCATTGCAAATGAAGCAAAAAGCTGCTTTTCAATTTGAATTTCAGTAATTTCCATCAGAATCAAAATTGTACTAAAAGTAAAATGTTTACCGGTTAATTTCATTTCTTTTTTTATTTTGGAAAATACATTGCTCTGAAATGTTTTACTGAACAATGCAATTCCATGAAGTCCATGATTCCATAAGCAATCAATGTCTAACAGAATTGTTGCGAAAAGCTTGAAGAAATTATGCTTTAAATTTCGAACATTTAACCAAAGTTTTTCGTTAAATGATTTATTTTTAATTAATATATTTTTATTATATTATACATTAGTTATTAACATTTTAAAACAATTTTTTTGTTTTTCTTTCTATAATTAAATTTTCACTTAAGTTTTGTGTAGAATATTTAAACCTATTAATTAAAAAAATAAACACTGTTTGTATGATTCATCAAATATTTCTAGCAGCATAACTAAAAAAATTATGGAAAGATTTCAGAACACCAAAATGGTAATTGTGTTCCTGTTACTTTTACATATTTGTAGTTTTATTTTCATTTTGAAAGAATAAGTTCTTTTTAATTTACAAATTTAAAATGAAGAATTAAAAAATTGGTTAAAACCATCAAATGAGTCATAAGACGATAGGTATTTTTGTACAAAAATAAAATTATATATATATATATCGTTTTTTCTACAAATCTACTTTGGTCACCATGCTTCCTCCTACATCACTGGCATGAGCGTCCTCCTGCGGCGTTGAGGAGAAATGATCAGTTGGCCTGCAGATTCTCACTTGGAGTGGAAGTAAAAATCGGCGGCTCTGCGGATAGACTCCACGAAACTATAAACTATAACTTTAAATGTGTTAAATATTGATCTCTAATTGTATGATGATGCATTGATGTTGTAATTGATTGTAATTGATGTTTGTGCATGTGTAAATAAAGCTGTGTATTCTACTATCTGCATCTCAAGTATCTCACCCCAATCATACAATCTGGTTGCCTAACCTGCACACTACGCTTTAAGTTAATTTTAATTATGTTCATAAATAGTTAAGTTCGTAATAATTTTGTCACTTTTTAAATATTTCATAAATAGTTCCTAAATTTAAATTACGGGACATATATTCTATGTATGAAAAAAATTAAAAAATATGTTGCCAAATACTGTTAGACGCAAATGCTCCATAAGTAAGTAGAAAAGCTTCAATAGCACAAAAGATACTTTTGGCTAAGCTGGGCCAATCAAATATTTTAATAGAAGAAATACTTTCAAATCCAAATGAATTCACCGATAAAAAGGAATTGAAAAAAAAAAAAAAAAAATGAAGGGAGGGAAAGGTCATAATTACTGTACTTGTACTATAATTCCCGGAACATTTAAATGAGAAATATCCTCAAGGTGTTTATTAAAAAATATGTTTTATTATTTTTTTTTAATTTTAATAATGGGCAATAACAATAATAATAAATATTTTCTAGTTTGCCATTCAATGAAATTTTGTAAAATGGTTTCATTTGCCATAACTGGGATATCTATGCACACTCAATATACATGCTCTGGATATACATGCACACTCAAATCTAATTTAAAAAAAAAAAAAAAAAAAAAAAAAAAAAAAACAATTTAAATTTGCGATTTTTTTTTTATTTTTCAGACACAATTTTGTAATTTTGAGATCTATATTCTTCTTTTGTTCTTCAAATTAAAATCTTTATTTATTTGATTTCAGAATAATATTTTTCTTTTAGCCATAAATACATACTGGAAATCTAGAAAAAAATTTTAACTCTAAGTAACTTATTTATTTTTAGAAAATAATGGTTTAATATTTAAAATAATTGAAAGCAAATTCATTCTCATAAAAAGTTGAACTTAGCTGTAAAAGTTAAAGGTAGCATTATATAATAAATTGAATATTTAAAAAAAAACTTATTGCAGGGTAAATCTATTACAAATTTTTATGATTTCTGCAGGCCTAAATTAAAATAGTCAATTGCTTAAAATTATTAAAATATCACTTTATTTCATGTATGTGTATTTTAAAAAATCCGATTCTTGTGCAGACTGCTAATATATAAGTACTGAGAGTTAGAAGCTAGTTGCAAATATCTCTTTGAACTATCGAAACTTGCAAAGATTTTCAGATTTATTTGAAAAATTTATTAACTGTAGATTTATTTATCATTAGTTGTGCTAACAAATATAAGTATTTCTTAAAATTTTAAATTTTATAATTGTTTAGCGTTATATTACACTATGTACATTTCATTTGTTCATAGTGCGCATGTGCGCCTTCTTCTGTTTTTTATATAAGGCGAAGTAAGCCGAAATCTATGTTCTTGTTTTTCAATTGCTTGTAAGTGAACAAGTTACAATAAAGTGGATTCACCGAGTATTTATCGAGACCTGCAAGTCTGGTACATTTTCTGGTGACCTGGACATGATATCGTATTCTATCTTTTTTGAAGTAAGAAATATGTTTACTTTTCACTTTAATCTCACATCGCTTCCCTTTAAAAATGGCTGTGGAACTAAACAAACTGAGTGGTTTCGAAAGGCGACTTTGACCCTCATTGAAACATTTTTGACCACCGTCAGTTCTGAAACTAGCATAAGCAGTATTAAAAACCGACTTGTTGAGTTAGAGGAAATATTTAGTAAAATACTCGAATATGAATCTACTTTGTCACAAGAACAATCGGAAATGGTCAAAATCAAAAATGGATATTTCGATGCAAAAGGAGCACTTCGGAAGTTATTTGAATCAACCACGCGTGACGAACGAACAATGGATTCGAATTCCAGTTTTCTAAATGAAAGTTTTAGAACAACCACGGATTTTCGAATGCCTAGATTAAACATGTCTTTCATGGCGTTTACAATCAGTGGCTTCATTTCAAGGATTTATATACCAGTGTTGTACATAATAATAACAAAACGCTGACTAATATTCAAAGGTTCCAATATCTACTTGGAATATTGGGAGAAGTTCCTATGGCAGTTATTCAGCACATTCCCGTAACATACGATAGTTATGAGGAAGCGTGGGAAAAACTAATGAACAGTTACGATAAGAAAAAAAAAATCGTGAATAATTTATTAATCACGTTTTTCCCCAAAACTCAATTTCTCATGTCAACGATAGTGATCTGAGGTTACTAGCTGACAATTCCGAGCAAGTTGTCAGAGGCTTAAAATGTGTTGACAGAAAAAAGCTACAGAGCCAGATTTTTGGATCATCTACATGCTTTTAAATAAAGTTGATTCTGAAACTCGTCGTCTTTGGTCGGAAAAGACCGTTGAAATAGATTTTCGATCTCTGTATACAGTTTTTAAATTATAGAACCTCGATGTTAGAAAATTCAAAAATTGAATCTTCAGGTCAAAAAGACGTTAAAAGTAACTCGAATCGTACTTGTTAAAGTGTCCAAAATACAAAGAACAACACTATTTATCTAAATATTCAATCTTTAAAAATTTGAATATAGCCGCACTCAAGGCGTTTTCAATTAAAAGAAATCTTTGTTTAAATTGTTTTTCAGAGAAACATGCAACGAAATTTTGTACTTCTCAATTTACATGTAGATTTTGTCATTTTAAACATTTCTCTTTTACATGATGAAAGATTGAGATCGAACTGCGCACAAATTACTAAGCTGGCTGTAGATGATCGGCAGTATTCTCTGAAGGATGTATCGTTAATCCAGACTAATGTGGATCAACAAACAGCGTTTAATTCAAAATTATCAAGCCCTATCCGATGTGAAACAACTGTGAAAGTTAATCAAGAAAATATGGCTTTACTTCCAACAGCAATGGCTTTAATCAAAGATGACAGTGGCAAGTATATCAAAATTCGTATTCTCCTAGATTCGGGTTCTCAAGCTTGTTTCTTATCAGAATCATTTGCGAAAAGGCATTCTCTTAATTATGATTCTAGTGATCGAATTTCGGTGACTGGTATTTCCACAACCACAACTCTAGGTAGTAAGAAATTGTGCCTATTTCCAAGGCATGACATAAATAATAAATTTTTAAAATAAAAGCATTTGTTTTAAAATCTTTGATAGCTTCTCAACCGTCGCATACAATTACAGCTGAAGATCTTAATTTATTAAATGGTCTACAGTTGGCTGACGGAAATTGTTTTCAATCGAGTAAGGTCGATTTAATTATTGGAGCAGATACGTTATTTTCCATCATTTTACCAGGACAAATTTTACGAGCCAATGACGAACCGATAGCTCAGAATACTTGCTTAGGATGGGTTGTGGCAGGCAACATCAAAAACAGTCAAATAACTCATTTAACTTAATATCAAATCTTAAATCTCTATGAAGATTTAAAACATTTTTGGGAAATGGAATCGATTCCGGTTGCTAAAACTCCGGATTTAACACCAGAAGAGAAATGCTACGAAGAACACTTTTATCGAATTCAAAAATCAATTCAGACGGCAGATTTGAAGTTAAACTTCCATTTCTCAAGACAAATTTAAAACTAGGAAATTCATATAATTGTGCGCCTGAAGGAAATGGAAAAAAAGATTTCTGAAAGATCCAGACATTTGTAAACTATATACGCAATTTATGCGCTAATACATGGATTTAGGACGCATAAAACTAACAGATGATCATTCGGATCAAATTCCTGATCATGCCAAGTTTTATCTCCCTCATTTCGTTTGAAAAATCTCCACTACAACTGAATTTCGAGCAGTTTTTGACGGTTTTTGTAAAACTGAAAATTCAGTATCTGTAAACGAAATGCTGGCAGTAGGAGCGAAACAACAACGAGACGTATTCGAAATGTTATTTAATTTTCGCATAGGAAACTTTGCTGTTACAGCAGACATAACAAATGTATCGGAAGGTAATGGTTAATCCAACAGATCAAACATATCAAAAGAATTTTATAGAGATTTAACAGTTTCGGAACCTATTAAAGAGTATAAACTCGCAACTGTAACTTACGGACTTATACTCTCCTTTTCTTGCAACTAGATGTTTACAACAAATAGCAATGAATGCCAAAAGCGATTATCCAGTTGCTTCGAAGGCAATACGAGAGAATCTCTGCGTCAATGATTTTCTGTTGAGTATGAATACTCCCGAAGAAACAACCCAAGTCTGCAGTCAAGTTTCTTTTATTGCTTTCGAAAAGAGGATTTGAATTGAGAAAATGGAAATCAAACTATTTCGAGGTTTTGAGAAGATTGAATGTTACCAAAGAAGAAGAGAACTTCGAAATGCATCGACCTGCAAAATATTAGGCTTACAGTGGAAATCAAGCAGTGATATTTTCTGCTTTACCCCTCACCTCGAAATAAACCCATTAACAAAACGTAAGATAATATCAAACGCGTTTCAAATTTTCGACCCATTGGGTCTAATTAGCGCATGTAATTTGGATTAAAATATTTTATCAGAAGTTGTGGTTAATTAAAAATGGATGGGACGATATTTTACCTGAAAGTTTAGTTACTGAATGGATGGAGATTCAGAATAATTTTAATACGATTAAAATCATTCAAATTCCTAGATGTGTATCGGAAACAAAAGCAAAAAATCTCATTTCACTGATTTTGCGATGCATCTGAACAAGCTTACGCCGCTCTGATCTATTGTAAACAAAAATCCGCGGATGGAACATCTGTAAATCTAGTAGTTTCTAAAACAAAGGTTGCACCCATAAAGCAAATTTCAATCCCTTGTCTAGAGTTACTAGGTGCAACTCTACTCGTTTCCTTACTACAGGCTGTCTTGATATGAGCATCTAAGATTCTGAAATACATGCATGGACTGATTCAAAAATAGTTCTATTATGGCTCTCTTCCCATCCAAAACGTTGGGAAAACTTTTAACGCTAATAGAACATCTAAAATCTTGGAGCCCCTTGCCTCTAATTCTTGGCATTACGTGTCGTCTGAAGAAAATTCTGCTGATATAGCAACGCGTGGTATCAATCCACAAAACTTGGGAAGTTGCAGACTTAAGTGGCAGGGGCCAAAAATTTCTTCATGAAGATTTTAACTATTGGCTACTTGAAAATTACTTGAACAAAGAAGTGACCTTATTTATGCAAACTCGTGCACAGGGCCGGATTTTCTTATAGGCTAACTAGGCTTCAGCCAAAGGCCTCAAGATCAAGAAGGGCCTACATTCAAATTGTTAGCAAAATTAGAATTACACTATTCTAAAAACAGTAAACGTGGCTGTTACAGTAAACAGTAAACGGCTGTTTCTCAGTTTAATAGTCACTAATTGTACTGGGGAAAGGTCATTTTCAAGACTTAAAAATATCAAAAATCAATTAAGAAGCACAATGACACAGACGAGGATGTCTTCATTAAGTATTTTGTGCATCGAAAATGAAACCATCAGAAAAATAGATTTTGATGAGCTTTTAGAAGAATTCTGTGTGATAAAGTTTAGAAAAATTTCTTCTAATCTACTATTTCGTTTTAAATGTATACTTGTTTTGAATCAGTTCTTAAATATAATAACTATTAACACAAAATTTAATGATACAATTTTTTTTTTCTTTTGTGATCTGGATTTTGTTTGAATAAAGTTCCATTTTTGGTTTAGTTTAAAAATTAAAATTCATAATAATTCATACTTAAACTTCAAATGTGAATTATTATGAAATATATTTATCTGAATTGAATTTGCTTTAATCTTCAATGTATTTTATTTAATTTGATAAA